>CM071939.1:14593376-14873376 GCA_036784905.1 Acrossocheilus fasciatus | reverse complement strand
CGAAATTTCATTTTTCGGTGAACTAGCCCGACAGTTATTTCAACCTGACCTGACCCTTAAAAATGTCTTTCATTTTCTGTAACCTGCTGTGGCCTGGTTGATTCAGTCATATTAAATGGATCCAATTAAATATTCTTACTTGTATAAAACCAGTTACTTTTATGTTATCGCATGAAACACATTTTAGGCCACCTGACAAAATATTTTCTGCAGTGTAGCACTAGTAATAAGGGCATCTGTCTCTGACATTAAAAGGTCTATGAAATCCATTAAGGTCTATGAAATATGAAGTATGCATACCATTTCTATATCTAGAAAAATATTGGCCGCTTTCCACCACAGCTTGACTCACACTAGAACAGAATCCTTGAAATCTCAAATTGCTGAGAGACTTTTGAGGGTTGCATTGTGGAAAGATGTGCAGACTTACACGGTCTGTTTGTGCCTACAGGGATGTTTGTCTATTTGTCTTCCGTAATAAGCAGGTATTTTTAGGATATTTCTCTATGAGGTCCGTCTCAGCTATAGAAAACACTTGACCTGCACCTCCTCACCTTTTCCACCGGGCTCCTCGTTATTCGCACAACACCAGTCCTGAAAACTCCTCCGCTGACACATTCTTGTTTTCCTCTTCTTTTGTTCTTATCCCCACAGACTGCGGAGAGCATACGGGAAACAGCGATGGACAGGCGGATGATCTGCAATGGCCTCCACTAATGGCTTCAAGAAGGAATTAATATCATTCTTTCACACCAGTGACCCGTGCTTACCGCAACTTTGTCAAAACACGTTCAAGTGCCCCTGCAACACAATCAGATGAATAGAAACAAATGAGTGAAATTAGAGCGGCCTAAGGAAGCTGAGTCAAAACTGGCACAGATGCCAGCCTTTTTTCCACTTTAAAGTTCAGTGTTACCACAGAGGCAGTCTGCCTCATCATCCTCTGCCTGTTTATTATCTATCAGACTCCATTTAATGAGGCATCAGAAGAAAGGCGCAACCATGTACTTACTGCTAGGGTTTGTACTACAGGCCCTGTGGGTGAGTTGGTGTCATGCCACACAGCATTACCCGGCCTCATGGGGGCACTATGATGTTTGTAAGTCCCAGGTTTATGCAGAGGACCGCCTGGCATGGCACTACATGGCCTGCCAGCCTGAGGCCACTGATATGACCAAATACCTGACTGTATCTCTGGACCCACCCAACATTACCTGCGGAGACCCACCTGAGATGTACTGTGCCCTGGTGAGTTTGATACATTTTTTACCATCTTGATGAGTGACTAAGAGAATCACATAACCAGTATACAACAACACACTACATTGCTTTTATTACGTGGGTAGAATACTTGATTCTGATTGGTCAATCGTGGCATTCAGCAGTCAGTATTTTTGTCCATTGTAACAGGCAACAATTTATATGAACATTAAATTTATAAAAGCTAGTTTCATGTCTCTCGTATAACTCATGAAAAACCAAATTAAAAACAAATTTAAAAACAAATTTAATGTTCAAGATCAATTTAAAAATAGTATTTTACTGAACATAAATATAAAGTGCTGTTCTGTTGTCACTTTATATTATAATCTTCAGTAAAATACTATTTTTCAATGGATCATGAAATTAAAATTTGTTTGGTGTGCAGATTTTTTTATCGGAGTGTCTATTTACACAGTGCAAATAGCCCGCCTTGTTGGCAGAGGCTATTTATACTAACTCTGCCCACCAATGTGTGATTGGGGTAGTCAACACTACAAAAGACACTTGTTACACATCAGTTCCAGTGGCGTAGATGGTAAAGTGTGAGCTTTTTGACGCGATCAATCCGAGTTCGTACCTGCCTTTTGCCAAACTTTTTTTTCTCCCTTTTCAAATCTTATATCACATCAGAAAGGCAATTATTTTCAATACAAATGAAGGAAATAATCAAAAAGTTTAAATTAAAGTATCAGGTAGGGTTAGCGTAGGTGTAGGTAGGGCTTTATTGTCCCAATAAGGTGGCATCCATTTAATAATTTGAATTAAAAATATAATTTACATTCAATACGTTATTATTGCTTAGTGTTTTATAATGTACTACAATACCGAGTTGCAGATATTTGCAATAAGTTGTATAAATAGCAGAACATCTTGTCATTTTAACATTAACATGCACTTAGTGTAAATAGCATATCATTAAAAATACTGCTATTTTTACTTAGTGTAAATCGAATACATTGCTATTTGTACTTAGTGTAAATTTGTATTTATGCTTAGTTCAAATGGCATCTAATTGCTATTTACAATTAGTCAAAATAGCTGCTGCTTTTGATGTTTTATAAACTAAATCTATGCACTCAAAAAATACTTTTATGAACAAATTGGCACAGGACTTCTCATATCACTTATATCATCTGTCTTTTTCACCTCACATAATGAAATAATTTCAAAAATCGATATGCATTCATTCATTTATTTGATAAGCAGCCGCATAACTACAGTTCAAAAGTTTGGGTTAAAAAAAAAAATTAATACTTTTTTTTTTTTTTTTTTTAGCAAGGAGGCATTAAATTGGTCAATTTATAATGTTACAAAAGATTTATTAAAAATTGTATTATTAATTTCTAATTAATGTATCACCGTTTCCACCAAATATGAAGCAGTCCAACTGTTTTCAACATTGATAATAATGAAGAATTTTTTCTTGAGCACCAAATCAGCATGTTAGATTAAATTATTTGATTTCTGAAGGATCATGTGACACTGAAGTCTGGAGAAATGATTGCTGAAAATTCAGCTTTGCCGTCACAGGAATAAATTACACTTTAAAATATATTACTGTAGAAAACAGTTATTTAAAACTGTAATAATATTTCACAGTATAATTGGTCTATTTATTTTTGATCAAATAAATGCAGTTTTGTTGAGCATAAAGGGCTTCTTTAAAAAATATTTTAAAAAATCAGCAATAACATAATAAATTAAATATTGGGCAAAATAAACCTAGGTGAAGCATACATTTTTTTATCCATGCAACATATTACAAAGCTAGGCATCCTTTTTTTTTTTTTTTTTTTTTTTTTTTGTGTGTGTACAGCATTGGCGGCACACATACACCGAAAGGGGGCAAGGTCATAAAATGTTCTTTAAATATTAATCTATTTCATGCTCACTGAATTCACAACATACTCTGTGAAAATCTCACAGATGGTCAACAAAACTGCAGCAAGGTGTTAATGTGCTAATATGATAAGTACAGTTAATACCAACAAGCTGAATTATCAACACATCACATAACAGTATACTAATAAAAAGATACTACTAAAAATGTGCATACATATGTTTAATTAAACTGAATAAATACTAATACTAATAAATGGGGGGGGGGGTATTATTCATTTACAATAAACTATGGATCAGCAAATCAACCCGGAGAAAATGCGAGAGACTCTTGGAATGTAGAGTGACACATCACCTGATATAAGTGAAATGTGAATTATTTAACATGTTTGAAGGTAATGTATTTTATTCATGAGGGGCTTTATTTAGAAGTGCATCCAAGAAATAGTGTCGAGCAGTGATAAAATGTCAGAAATAGGAAAGCGATAAATGGGTCTTTGGTCTCTATGCCTAGAGACCGGGGCTAGATGTCACAGAGCTGCATCTCAGCAACTATAGAGTTTTGAGTTAAAAGTTCATTTACACAAATGTGTGTTTTCTCTAGCAGTTGCTTTGTATGTTAGTTTCAATCACCTTGTTAATTAGAATATTTATTTAAAAATAATATTATATAATGATGTTGGAGTATTACCAAGAATACTCCAGCATCATCATATTTTTGATGGTGGACTGTAAAGTTGGACCATAAGCAAAGATATAATTTTGCGACAAGGTTCTTTTTCATAAAAGTTGTTGTGTGTTTTATATGTTGTTATTTTATACATTTTATATTATTTATAAATGTAATAAAATCACAATCTCTTTTGGCTAAAAGTTATTTGGTTATTTGTTTCATGTTTTATAATTGCTTTTGCTGAAAAGCCTATAACAGGCAGGTTCTCCTTGTGACAACTTACCCCATATAGTATGACAACATCCATTATCATGTCAACCCTACCTTATAGAAACCAACTTTTTCAGAAATAAATCTACCCTGACAAATATTCCCTGGATTAAAATAGACTAGTTGTCACATTACTAGACAACACGTTTCCTCTACTACATTATTATGGTGAAAATTATGAATAATTGTCATTTTTGTCTTTTTTTTTTCTGTAATTCTTCTCAGGATCACAAACCAGTTTCTGTTTGTCCAATATCTTTCCACTGTGTGTACCTTTGCATTAGGTAAATTACAGCCAGCTATAGCTTGTTGTAAAATATTGACAAGTTTTCATTACAGTAATCTGACAACAAACCGGCAGTCAGTCTAATGAACGTCAGCATTACAGTGCTTCGGGTCAGTCTAACCTATGTAAGGTCAGCATCATTTGAGATAACAAGCCAGTCATGGAGGTCCATGCTGATCTTGTAGCCAGTGAAGCAATGAGAGCTGATTTTTTCTATTCCATCGTGCCTTGGGGGAAGTGAGGTTGGGGAAACAGGGGTGTCATGTAACAGCAATGAGGAGTTATGTGTTAAGTGCAGTGCTCAAGGGCACAATAGCAATGCTCAGTGGTTGCTGGTACAGAACACAGAGTATCTTGTTACTCAGCAATATTTTCTCTTGATGCCTCATTAGGCTTTTTATAGTGGGAGGCGAGTGCAATATTTCTGATATAATTACACAGTTAAACTAATTTACTAACTCCACACCATGGCTTCTATCCATTAAAAGATTCAATCAGTTGTGTTCGCTAAGAAGCTTAAACTTCCTGGCATGATCAAATATGATAAAGGGAAAAGGAACAGCAGATGGTTAATTTAAGATGCTATCAAATTTTTATGAGTAACCCCCCTAATGTGAGATAGAAGAACACAGATGACTGGTGTAAAGTAAACAAGGAAATAAAGTACTGCTGTGGGCCCCATCCCAACATGCTCAACAGTTCACCTTGTGTGGAACATAAATTCAATGAACACACACACTCACACTGGTACATCTATCATTATGAGGACTTTCCATATATGCAATGGTTTTTATACCACACTAATGATATTTTTTATCCCCTAAATATAACCCTCACAGAAAACATTCTGCATTTTTACATTAAATAAATAAATACATTAGTATGTTCATTTACCTATTTGAATTGTGGGGACGGCTGCATGAAACCTGAATAAACACTACATAACAGGATATTTAGTGTGTGTGTGTGTGTCTGTGTGTGTGTGTGTGTGTGTGTGTGTGTGTGTGTGTGTGTGTGTGTGTGTGTGTGTGTGTAAGAAATTTTGAACATTTACAAAGCAAGAAACAAACTACTTTTGATAAGCTAAAAATTATTTATTTTTAATGACTTTAGATATGTATGGAATCATCTTTTCACTTACATGAGATGAAAACTTGGCATTTAATAAAACTTGCCTAATAAAGTTTTATTCTATAAGGAGAAGTTTGCCATCAGACATATTAAAATTCACTTTTACACTGTAAAAATGTTCAAAGTTCTAAATAAAACATTTTACAAGAAAATTGTATTATGATATTTTAATATATATCAGTCTTTCTACTTTAGAATTTTAAATGTAATTGTTTTTTGTTTTGTTTTGTTTTGTTTTTTTGTTTTTTTTTACAATTTATATGTAATTACTGTAATTGTGAAATTCACTACGAGTGAATTTTGTTTGAAAAGTGAATTTTAATTATATCTATTACCAGTGGAATTGGTAAATTAACACTCTTTCATTAGCATGATGCTGCATTCATATCAGTATGTGTGTGTTAAGTCCAAGATGATTTTCACATCAGTCAGCACAAGGAAAGCAAAAGAAAATGACTCCACCTTTAAAATAAAAGATTTAGATTTAGATAAAACCCAATTAAGAATTTGTATTATGACATGTAGACATTGTTACGAGAATAGTTATGTTCCTTAAAATTACCCACCAGTAGAATCTTCTGTCTATAAGTGAATAACAGAGTGTATTTAAAATACCCTGTATAATTTACTGTTTCTCGAATATTAAGTATGTCTGTGGGGAAATCTGACTCAAACTTATCTTATTGAAGTTACTGTTTTCCTGAAGATGTCTTAGATTTCAGAAAAGTCTGCCCACAGGTAGATTCATGACAGGAATTTTAAGCAGCTAGCGGTGCAAGACTTAAAACATATTCCTGGGGAGAGAGATTGTTTGAAATAATCTAAGCTAAAAACACAAAAGGCATCTCGTGAACCCAGCCAGCAGTTATATTCCAGTGTGGATCAGTAGTATCGTCTCTAATAACACTAAAGAGAAGGGAAACTTTCATGGCCATTGCATATTGTATTTGCATAATCAGTATACTGCATGAAAAATAAATGTGAAAAACCTTGGACTTGTCCAGCCATCCTTAATATTTGTATTAACATAATATAAGTAATTTATATATATATATATATATATATATATATATACAGAGGCGGACAAAGTACACAACTTCCTTACTTGAGTGAAAGTACAGATACTACTGGTCAAATATTACTCCACTACAAGTGAAAGTTGTAAAGACAGATTTTCACTTAAGTGAAAGTATGGAAGTACATGTTTTTAAAAGTACTTAAGTATCAAAAGTAAAACGTAAATCCATTGTCATATTGTTGTATATTTACAATACCATATGCCACTAATGCAACCTACTGAATACACTGATTAGCTTGTATTATCTTTGGAATTAAGAGATTTTATGTTACAAACATATTAAAAGGGAACAACTGAATGAAGATAATCATCTTTATTTTTATCTAACACTCCTACAAGCTACATTGAACTCATTTTAATACTTGTTTAAAAGTTACAAAGTTCTTTTTCAAAGAGATATTGAAGTCTATGATATGGTTCATTTTAGGCAAACAAAGCAAACATTGAAAAGAAAACAAACTATAGGTTACTATAGTGAGATAATAGTACATTTGTGGATACTGTGATTTTACTGCAAATACCATAGTTATGGTTACTATAGTAAAAACATGGTTAATTTTCCAAAGGGCTTTCATGAGTTAACACATGTCTTTTTAGAGCGCTTTTAGCTGTGCAGTAGCGTGGGCGTTTACATTAGATTAGTGGGGAAGATCCCGAGGTTGCCAGATTTGCGTAAAAAATATCAGCCAAATGTCCATTCAAAGCTAGGCGGAGAAGGCTTAGAAATACTGTAAGACTTGGCAACACAGGAAGGTCCTGGCAGATCGCAGGCCGGATTTTCGCAGAAAAAAAGGGTTCAGTGAATCTGAAAATGCACTCATTGTTAAAAACTGCTACATATAACGACTTTCTATTTGGGGACCTTGATATAAATGTAGTTGAGTAAAAAGTACGATATTTGTCTTTCAAATGTAGTGAAGTTAAAGTCGCAAGTTTCCAGAAAAAATAATACTTGAGTAAAGTACAGATACTCAAAAAGTGTACTTAAGTACAATACTTAAGTAAATTTACTTCGTTACTGTCCGCCTCTGTATATATATATATATATATATATATATATATATATATATATATATATATATATGAGTTCATTTGCAAAAACAGATAACTCCGTTTTTAACAATTCTCAAAAATCATGTTTTTTCATTGTGCACTCCAATTAATCTCAATGAAACTGCAGTTGTTGTTTTTTTTGTTTTGTTTTTTGACTAGGTTAAAAAAATAACTAAAAAAACAGCTAACTAACATAATAAAACACAATAAAAACATGATAACATAATGAAAAAACATGATTTTTGAACATTTTTAAAAACTGAGGTATCTGTTTTTGCAAATAAGCTCTTCATATATACAGGTGCATCTCAATAAATTAAAATGTTGTGGAAAAGTTAATTTATTTCAGTAATTCAACTCAAATTGTGAAACTCGTGTATTAAATAAATTCAATGCACACAGACTGAAGTAGTTTAAGTCTTTGGTTCTTTTAATTGTGATGATTTTGGCTCACATTTAACAAAAACCCACCAATTCACTATCTCAACAAATTAGAATATGGTGACATGCCAATCAGCTAATCAACTCAAAACACCTGCAAAGGTTTCCTGAGCCTTCAAAATGGTCTCTCAGTTTGGTTCACTAGGCTACATAATCATGGGGAAGACTGCTGATCTGACAGTTGTCCAGAAGACAATCATTGACACCCTTCACAAGGAGGGTAAGCCACAAACATTCATTGCCAAAGAAGTCACAGAGTGCTGTATCCAAGCATGTTAACAGAAAGTTGAGTGGAAGGAAAAAGTGCAGAAGAAAAAGATGCACAACCAACCGAGAGAACCGCAGCCTTATGAGGATTGTCAAGTAAAATCGATTCAAGAATTTGGATGAACTTCACAAGGAATGGACTGAGGCTGGGGTCAAGGCATCAAGAGCCACCACACACAGACGTGTCAAGAAATTTGGCTACAGTTGTCCTCTCCTGAACCACAGACAACGTCAGAGGCATCTTACCTGGGCTAATGGGAAGAAGTCCTCTTTTTAGATGAGAGCACGTTTTGTATTTCATTTGGAAACCAAGGTCCTAGAGTCTGGAGGAAGGGTGCAGAAGCTCATAGCCCAAGTTGCTTGAAGTCCAGTGTTAAGTTTCCACAGTCTGTGATGATTTGGGGTGCAATGTCATCTGCTGGTGTTGATCCATTGTGTTTTTTGAAAACCAAAGTCACTGCATCCGTTTACCAAGAAATTTTGGAGCACTTCATGCTTCCTTCTGCTGACCAGCTTTTTAAAGTGAATTGGTGGGTTTTGTTAAATGTGAGCCAAAATCATCACAATTAAAAGAACCAAAGACTTAAACTACTTCAGTCTGTGTGCATTGAATTTATTTAATACACGAGTTTTACAATTTGAGTTGAATTATTGAAATAAATGAACTTTTCCACGACATTCTAATTCATTGAGATGCACCTCTATATATATATATATATATATATATATATATATATATATATATATATATATATGTAGCATGCAGGGATTATGGGGATTATTATCTTAAATTATCAATCATATTTTTATTTAATTTTACAAAATCCATAAATTAGATAATATTTTATAGGACACGTGATTTCCAACAAGAAAATTTGGACTCGTCTGACCATAGAACACTTTTCCACAGTCCATTTTAAATTAGCCTTGGCCCACAGGACACACCAGCGCTTCTGGACCATGTTCACATATGGCTTCCTTTTTGTCTGATAGAGCTTTAGTTGGCATCTGCAGATGGCACGGCGGATTGTGTTTACCGATAGTGGTTTCTGGAAGTTTTCCTGGCCCCATTAAGTAATGTCAATGACAGAATCATGCCGATGAGTGAGGCAGTGTCGTCTTCGGCCTTGTCCCTTAAGCACAAAGATTTCTCCAGTTTCTCTGAAACTTTTGATGTTGTTATGCACTGTAGACGATGAGATTTGCAAAGCTTTTGCAATTTCACGTTGAGGAACGTTGTTTTTAAAGTATTCCACAATATTTTTACGCACTCTTTCACAGATTGGAGAGCCTCTGCCCATCCTTACTTCTGAGAGACTCTGCCTCTCTAAGACATCCCTTTTATGTTACAGACCTGTTGTCAATTAACTTAATTAGTTGCTAGATGTTCTCCCATCTGAATCATTTTAAAATGTCTTGCTTTTTCAGCCCTTTGTTGCCCCCATGCCAACTTTTTTTAGACCTTTTAGTTCAAATCAAATTTGAAATGAGCTCACTTAGTGGATTAAAGTGTAAAATTTCTCAATTTAAACATTTGGGTAACACTTCACAATAAGGTTCATTAGTTAAACATCAGTTAATGTGTTAACTAACACAAACTATCCATGAGCAATACACTTGTTACTGTATTTACTAGACTTCATTAATGTTAGTTAATGAAAATACAGTTGTTCATTGTTTGTTCATGTTAATTCATAGTGCATTAACTAATGTTAACAAGATTTTAATAATGTATTAGTAAATATTGGGTCCCACTTTACATTAGGTGGCCTTAACTACTATGTTAATTAAGGCCACCTAATATAAAGTGTGACCAAATATTGAAATTAACATTAACAAAGATTAATAAATGCTGTATAAGTGCAGTTCATTATTAGTTCATGTTAACTAATGTTAACTAAAGAACCTTATTGTAAAGTGTTACCAACATTTGTTATGCTATCTTTATGCCACGGTCTGTCTGAATACTCAATTCTGATTGGCTGGCAGGTGTTGATTAAATTCATTTAACCGCACAGGTAGTTGCAGGTCAGTTTAATCACGTTCTATATTAATGCGCTTCCTATAAACATTGGTAATCATAGTAACATACAGTTACGGTTGAATAGTACTACAGACGAAAATAACCGTCATTTTTAAAGTTCCGGTCAAATATTGCAGCGCAAATATTATTAACATCTTTAATATGTGAATGCTGGCAAATGACCATGGCATAAATGGGATAATCAACGGCTAGCTGTGCATTAAAAGATTTGAATGCACTTCGCGGAGGCAACCACCCTCCGCTGCGTGTCGAGCGGTTCTTCGCCTCCACGTCATGCATTCAAATCATTTAATGCACAGCTAGCTGTTGATTATCCCTTACATGTTTTATTGTGAATAAAATATAGGCTCATGTGATTTGAGAGTCTTTTAGTTTTTATTTTATTCAAATTTAAAAAACATCCCAACATTTCCGGAATTCGGATTGTATTATCTTCTTGTTTTGAAGAAAAAAGGATCATTAAAATGTTATTGGAATGTTTGTAAGTAATGTAATGCAATGTACTGTAATGTGATGTAAATTTCTCCAAATCTGTTCCATACAAACTCAATTCCGATAACAAACATATCATTATTATTTATCATTTAGTTTTAATAAATTGAAAAAAAAAACATCATGTCTGAGTCAAAAATGACTAAAATGTATGTGAGTGCATAACTTTATTGAACAATTATCCTAATTCAGATCGAACAAAAGTAACAGAGAGAGTATAACAATTTTGTGAGCGAAGGAAGTATTTATCTTATAAAACAGAAAATTGTTGAGAAATATTTCCTTCGCTCACAAAATTGTTATACTCTCTCTGTTACTTTTGTTCGATCTGAATTAGGTAAAAAGGCTTTTATGTACGCTGCTCCGACTGACTGGAACCTTCTGCAATCGAAACTGAAATTACAAAATTTGCTGTCTTTGGATCATTTTAAAACCATTGCTCGGCAAATGGAAATTGACTCAATGATATGTAACTGTTTTTAAGTGTCTCTAGTCTGTTTGTGTTGTAATATTTTGTGATGAAACTGATGTATTGCTGCCCATTTTGGCCAGGACACTCTTGCGAAAGAGATTTTTAATCTCAGAGAGTCTTTTCTGGTTAAATAAAGGTTAAATTAAAAAAAATAAATAAATAAAATTATCGACTATACAAATATTTTTTTTAGAAGCTGCATTAAGTTCAACTTGGTTTCAATTCTGAGATGATGCATTCCTTCAAATTAAATGGCCACGATGCTGCTGGTCATTGTGTCCTTAGAAAAGTGACATTGGACACTATTATTACACAGAGAAAACAAACAGTCATTGTTGGTCTAATTTGTGCACCCTAAATATTACCTCACTCTATATGAAGCTTGAACATGAGGACAATATGACCTGTGGTTCCACAATAGCAATGAATCTGTTGTATTTTATGATCTATCACCTCTTTCACTCATTTATCACCTACACAGAGGTGGGAGTTTGGGCTGCACACACACATAGCAGAAGATGGAGTGTATGGGACAGCTTTTTTGCAGCAGGGAGTTAACCCTGATATTATTTTTAGCTGCAGCAACAAGGGAATGTGTCCAAAAACATGTAGATGAGCCTTTTCTCCTCTAGTTCTCTCTCACCTTACATCTTCAGCTTGTTTGCAACATCAACAAAAATACAGCATAAAACACAAAACAATGCAAAGTTCTCTCCCTTTGTTCATTCATTGTACCGTGCAAACAGATATACAGAACGACCTGTTAGGGATGATAATTTGATATTGAGGCTTCACAACATAATTTTGCCCACAAAGCTAGATTGCGTTATTAATAAACCGGTTTTAGCATAACACATTAATCTTGTTAATTAAAACAAAATGTTAAATTACTCTACATCTATTCTAATTGTTTTGGGGAGGGGCTATGAGTACAAGGATGTTCTTGCAAGATTTTAAGGATCAATTATGACTACTAAAGTGGGACAAGCAGAGCACCAAAGAGATGCTGGTACTTTTGGATTATAGCGAATATTAAATCATTTCAAAGAATGCTGAAAAATCGCCAAGGAAAGACTTGCCATTATAAATAAACTGAATTGCTTTTTCATCAAATTCTAATAGCTTGTTCTATTTAAGATGTTAACGGTTATGCATATATGACACAATTTCTGGTATTTGGATGCTGAATGCCACTATATATATATATATATATATATATATTAAATAAATGGAGCACACATGCCACATTTTTTTTTCCAAACCTGTATAAGTTTCCTTCTTCTGTTGAACAGAAAAGAAGATATTTTGAAGAATGTAAATAATCAAACAGTTGATGGTAGTTTTTTTTTTTTCTTCTATACTATGGAGGTCAATGACTAGCGGCAATATATATATATATTTAACAGAAGAAAGAATTTCATACAGGTCTGAAACAACTTGAGCGTGGGACAGAATTTTCATTTTTGGAGTTACATTAAAAAATTTCATTTATCCCATGATTTGCACCCTCGAGCCATCAAGTCATATGACTTTATTATTTCAGATGAATGCCATCTGAGTTATATTAAAAAATGTCCTGGCTCTTTCAAGCTTTATAATGGCAGTGAATGGTAGTCAAGATTTTGAAGTCCAATGAAGTGCATCCATCCATCATAAAAAGTGCTCCACACGGCTCTGGGGGGTTGATAAAGACCTTTTGATGCAAATGTTTGGACTCTCAAAATGAGAGTCCAAACATCTGATAAAAACATCAGAATAATCTATGAATAATCCACTAGACTTCAGTCCATCAATTAGGTGAATTAAAGCTAAATTTCTCCAGATCTGTTCCAATGAAGGGTTACACTTTATTTCGATAGTCCACTTTAGACATTCTACTAACTATAAGTAACTTTGTAACTACATGTCAACTACATGTCAACTAATTCTCATTAATTTGTAACTACATGTCTACTAACTCTCAGTAGGGTAGGTTTAGGATTAGTGGAATAAGTTGACATGTATTTGCAAAGTTTCTGATAGTCAGTATGTTGTATGTTGTGGACCCATAAAAATAAAATGTTAGAAGATATTAAGCAGACAGTCTACTAATACTCTAATGACTGCTAGTTGACATGTAGTTGCAAAGTTACTTACTGTTAGTAGAATGTCTAAAGTGGACTATCGAAATAAAGTGTTACCCAATGAAGAAACAAGCTCACCTACATCTTGGATGGCTCTGCACAACAAATACTAAGACCACCTATTGGCATTTCTAATCTATTAGAAATTACATTGGAATACAAATTCTAATTTGAATTTTCTTCAGAGTGGTCCAGACCCGAAAGTGAGACTCCATTAGCTCGAAGCATCAGAGCTGATGAGCATTTATAGCACAATGGACAGCAGTGCTCTGAGTCACTAGATTACTATAATTCTTCTGAACTCTGACCTGCTCTCACAGAATGCATGAAAGTGAACAGAGGTGCCAGATTACCATGCGGTCCCCAAGCAGCTTAAGCAAGAAAACGAGGATGAGCGTGCGGCTTAGAGCTGCTCTGAGATCATCTGAATATTGACAGGCTTTATGGCAGAATTGTCTTTGTTTGGCAATGATAAGCAGAGCTATTTATAGAGCCTCTTGTTTGGTGGTTCAATTGTCAGTCACTGAATTTAGTACAAAACACTCTACGGACAATGACAACATGACAAGCCCTGACAAGGTGGCTTTTGGGTTGAGAACTGCACTTATGCAACTATTCAATAAGGGTGAACAATTTTATGCTCAACAAGGCCACAAAGGCAATTTCCTGTCAGAACTATTCTTATGTGCAATTTTTCTGTAAGCCATATGGTACTTTCTCTCAGCCTGTATTTGGATGAGGATAAAATACCATTGTGTGGGGACATATGATTTTGAAGCATCCAGACGTTTAATTTCTCAGTGAATGTGCAAAGATAACGAGATAAATAATGCAGAGATGTATAAACAAGACTGCCGGTTTCCAGGACCAGTAATGCCATTGTGGATGTGCTGAGAATGAGAAAGAGATGTAAAATACCAAAACAACAAAACCCTGTTATGACAGCAAACAATAAATGAATGAATGAATTAATTTTACATATAAAATATTAATATTATTCCACACTGGATTATTTTCACATTGTTAATAAAAATAGTAGTAGTAGTAATAGCAGTGATAATAATAATAATGATAATAATAATTCATTAATTAATTAAAAGTAATTAATATCAGGAACACATTTGATCATTTAAAATACACAAAATTCATTCATTTTGAACGAGGTTAAGTACAAATTCATATGTGTATGCAAATATTGTAAATTTATATGAGAAGTTCTGTATAAATATAAATAATCCACATATTTCTGTTATTGGTTTATGAATAATCCACAGATGTCTGTTATTTGAGTTATTAAGTCTAAAAATTTAAGTAGTTATGTTTTAGAAATATATAGTCTTTCTATCTATCTATCTATCTATCTATCTATCTATCTATCTATCTATCTATCTATCTATCTATCTATCTATCTATCTATCTATCTATCTATCTATCTATCTGTCTGTCTGTCTGTCTGTCTGTCTGTCTGTCTGTCTGTCTGTCTATCAATCTATCTATTAGAAATATTATAAATGTCAATAATCTATATGCATGTTATTGTATACACTATGGCTGTTAATGAGGTTTCCCAAAATGTATTACTCTTATACTCTTATAATTTTATTCCACCACACGCTATACATTACTTGCTTGGTGTTATGGGAGAACCAACCAGACATAAATTACCTGGAATCAACTTGCCTTGGTCTCATTTCCCCAAAAAGCTAATCTGAAGCCAAGATCCAGAAAATAAATTAATGAAACTAAGGGCTTTTGGCAATCCAGCGCAAACTGTCTGCCAGCAACGCGCTCCAGACGGCAAGGGATTCCTTTCAGAATCTGGCCTGCTGGCTGGCACTGTGAATTTCCCATCCTCCTTCTGATCTGAGCGGCTTGGCAGTCTTTGAGGCAGAGCCTCATGAGCATGTGTCAGACCTGCATCCGAAGAGAGCGAGTGCTGGACTGAAGGCTTGTTCAGGATCACAAGGGTCACAGATGCTGAAAGCCTCTTCACTCAGAGAAATACAAAAGCACTGAAGCAGTTGAAAGACGTATTTGTTTGGACAGTTTCTGGAGAGGTAGTTTATGAGTAATGTACTTCATAAAATGCCACGGTCATAAACACTGGAGCACTTCATGTGGCATGTGGGGACAACACTTGCTTTAATGACTTGAGACTTTTCTTTAGTACAAGTACTAGTGTCATTCTTCAACTATTCCGTGTGGACTTGTCAGCCTGAGGTGTTGCTGGGCCAGAGAAACCTGGGTGAGTGTCTGAAGGAGAGGAATTCACACTGCCCTGTGTAGGTTTGGCAGTGAAGGGAGAGTGGCCAGTAGCCAATCTTTTAAAATGCGTTATGTAGTTGAATATTGAATATTTTATTCAGGGGTGCACATGCGTTTTTCAGTCTGGTTCTCATGAGAGTGCCTGGAGATTTGATTTGTTCACACTGCACATACTGTGACTCAGGAAATATAACAATATATTATATATATATATATATATATGTATGTATGTATGTATATATATATATATATATATATATATATATATATATATATATATATATATATATATATATATATATATATATATAATAAGATCAATAATAGTATTATCACAACACAATTATTTAATAATAATTACAATACCGAAAGTATTAAATAATAATAAATATAGTGTGATAATATTATTATATTTTAAAAAGTGAGTGTTAAAAATACAATACAAATAAAAATATAGTTATTTTATAGTACACTTCAAAAATACAGTGCTAATGTTTATTTTTTCTTTTACGTCTTTTTTAATTTATATTTTTTTATATAAATTTTCCTAATTTTCAAACCTAAAATCAGCAAGCTTTTATTTTGGCAAGTTGCCAGTAAGTAACTATGTGTGCTGCCTATGTGTTTTAGTGCTGCCAAGTGAAGCACATCATTATATGAAATGTGCGTTTTTCTCTGATTATGTTGTCAGTTCGATTGGAAATCTTATACATTATTACAGTTAATTGATCTAAAATGATGATTGTGCGTTAACAGCTGCCAACCATGTTGGTACGCAGTTTACCCAGCACTTTTTTTTTTTTCTTTTTCCTTTTTGGTCATGCATGTGCACCTGTGTACCACTTATGTACATCACCGATTATTTAAATTTTAGTTTCATAAAAGAATTTGAACTAGGTGTTTGAAATGACGTTAAACCACTGATACAGGAAAACAGTTGTGTTGATTGGACTTTTCACTGGTTACTGGGATATAGCCTGTGCAATTTGACAAATAGCCCTGGTCCCTTCTTATCAATATAATACAGAAGACAATTATTTTTGGATGATTAAGATTTTAAGACCTTTTATTCGGATTCATTTCAGTTAACAAAAAACTATTTTTAATATTTTATTTTTAGTCATGATGCAAGGAATACTGTTTCCGGGTCAAAGACTCTACTCATTTCTACTATATTAACAGCCTTTTATGTCAGACTTATAATGGATGGATAGTTGATTTTGCTATTGTCATAGTGCACTTACAGTTACAAATTTTAAAGTATTTGTTGGGTTATAGTCAACTTCATGTCTTTCTTCAGGACACTTAGTTCTGAAACCAGGTTTTTGAGCCAGTCACCTGAGTCACAAATATACTATGTGACTAATTGCACTGAAGCTGCAGGAAAATTACATCAGCACTGAAAAAAATGACATCTGTTGATATCGATCTTGCCTTAGTAGGGCAGTGTTGGGTTCTTCCACCAACAAAAGTAGCCCTATCTCAATCAATACTCAGAAACTTTACATCTCAAATAGCCAACCTTTTGTCTTTATTATTATTTTTATTTATTTATTTATTTTTAAAGAGCACTTTTGCTTTGGCTCACCTGTTTGCTAGACTCCACTTATAAGTGTATTACAATATATATATATATATATATATATATATATATATATATATATATATATATATATACATATTTGGCAGCATACAACAGATGTAGTACTTACAGAATAGGTTGAAAATAACCTATTATAATCCTTTGGGGAATAATACAAGGTGGTGACAGCTTTGCAATTTGTAGTATTAATTGGCAGCTAAAAAATGATTCTTCTTATATCTCTTAGTAGCTTCACCTGCAATAGCCTTGTGAAAACACCTTGCACATGTGATGTGTAAAACAGGCTGTTATTATGAGAGATTTGTTGAAAGCCTGCATATTATGGAGAGCTTCTTGGACAAAAAAAAAAAAAAAATACAACAACTGGGAGAGATCCGGGGTGTGTTTCCCAAAAGCATCATTAACTAACTATGATCCCAAATTCCAATAAAAGCAATTTACAGCATCACAAAGTTGTGTGGTTGGAACTACAGTTCTCAGCCTATGGTTAGAAACATAATTTATTGTCAAATGACATGATCTTAAATAGATCATCCGCTTGAGCAAAAGAAGTTAATTAACATGTAGTACAATCGTTCCATACATTTAACATTTATATTCTATGTTTTTTAGTTTGTAGAGATTAAAGAATTAAAGAGAGTTTGAAGAGTATGCATGTCTGTATGTCCTACATGCTTGTTCCCATTCAGTTGGTCACGTTCGACTTATGTCGGACTGACCGACGAATAGGAATCTCGCTAGAGAGGCCAATCTGCTTTGAGTGTAACTAAAACGAGCCAATGTACATTGGCATGCAATCATATACAGCAGCTGCTCACCTCGCAGCACGGGTATATAATGAGCAGCAGGTGCATTGCATCTTCAGCTTTTCACTTCGGAGCCGAACAGTTGTTCTCTGCTGGAAGTGCTAAACGAGTCTCTGCAGGACGATCTCTTTTGCGTGGAAGTGCGGGCGTACAGCACAGCAGCAGGGTCGAATTCTCTCCACTTTTTCCCTTTCTTCTCTTTTCTTTTTTTTTCCTTTTTTTCTTCAGCAAAAAAAGAGCTGAAAAGCCCGTTCTCACAGCTGGTAAATGGTGCGCTTAAAGAGCGTGTCAGAGAGTGTCATCAAGGAGAGAGAGAGAGCACACGGCAGGCTGCACAATCCTTGTCTGTGTTGCCACGGCCGTTCCACTGCATGCTTCAGCACTGGTTAAAAGAGAAAAGTCCCTAAAAGAGCTTACACAAGTAGTGCTTGCGTCTTTTTAAAGATGACATTCTACTTGTGCGTTTCTGGATGCGGTCGTTACCTGGCACCGAGGGATGGTCACGAGCGCTGCATCGCGTGTCTGGGCTTAGCGCATGCTGAGGCAGCATTTGTGGAGTCATGTACCCATTGTGGGAAGATGACCATCTCGGAGTTGCGGTCAAGACTCCAGTTCCTGCAAAGGGGTGGAGTCCCAGTGCCGCTGCCTCGTTCCAATCCTCCTCAGAGGGTTGCTGCGAGTGGTGGTGCTGGTGATCTGAGGATTACAGTGAGTGCGCTTCCTTCGGGGAACCAACCCCCTAGGAACCCTCACTCCTCCTGCACTCCGCAGCCAGTAGAGCTGCCGGGGGAGCGCAGTGGGCCATCTCGAAGGTGTGCACCATCCGTTTCCTTCGGTGCTCCTCCCGATGCCAAGATGTCGATAGCTGCATCGGAGGGTGAGTCAGACCTTTCTGGAGATGACGCATCAGCACAGTTGCCTCCTTCGGGTATGGTAGCTGTGCCCGATACAGATCCGTAAATGATGGCTATGCTTTCCCGGGCCACCAACAGGGTCAGGCTCTTGTGGAATCCTCCACCGTGTCCCAAGCCCTCGAGGCTGGACAATTGGTTTCTCAGGGTGGCACGAGCTGGTTCTCAGCCACCCACCCCGGTTCCTTTCTTCCCGGAGGTGCATGAAGAGCTCACTGGTTCGTGAAAGGCACCTTTTACTGCCCGAAACCGTACCGGTGGGTCCTCTTCCCTCACCACCCTTGATGGCGGTGTGGCTAAGAGTTACACGTGCATCCCCTCTGTGGAGCGGGCCGTTGCTATGCAACTGTGCCCTAACTCCACCTGGCGGGGGGAGCCGTCTCTCCCTTCCCGGGCCTGTAAGCACTCGTCGGACCTTACCGGCAAGACTTACCAGGCCTGTGGGGAAGCCGCTTCCGCCTTACATGCTATGGCATTGTTGCAGGTCCATCAGGCCAAGGCACTGAGGGGCCTGCACGAGGGTGGTCATGATCCGCAAGTTCTTCAGGAACTTCATGCCGTGACGGCGCGGTCAGTGGGTCGTCCACTTTGGTGGTCCAGGAACGCCATCTCTGGCTGTGTCTGGCCTACATGAGGGATACCGACAAGGTCAGGTTCCTTAATTCCCCTGTGTCCCAGACCGGCCTCTTCAGCGACGCGGTCGAGAATTTCGCCCAGCAGTTCTCGGCTGTACAGAAGCAGTCTGAGGCGATCAGTCACATCCTGCCACGGCGGTCCGCTGTTGCATCGACCCCGTCGCCAGCTCAACTCGGCTATGCGATTCAGTTTGCCTGGCGTCCCCCCAAGTTCAGAGGTGTCCACTTCACTTCAGTGAAAGCTGTCGATGCCCATGTTTTGCCTGCGGAGATCGTAGTCCTATTGGCGATGAACGCGATAGAGCTGGTCCTTCCAGCTGATATGAGGTTAGGGTTTTACAGCCCTTACTTTATTGTACCCAAGAAGAGCGGTGGGTTACGACCGATCTTGGACCTGCGACTTTTGAATCGGAGCCTTCGCAAGCTATTGTTCAAAATGCTCAAGCAAAAATGCATTTTCGAGCGCATCCGTCCCCGAGATTGGTTTGGAGCGATTGACCTGAAGGACGTGTACTTTCATGTCTCGATTCTTCCTTGACACAGGCCGTTTCTGTGCTTTGCGTTCAAGGGTCGAGAATATCAGTACAAGGTCCTGCCCTTCGGCCTGGCCCTGTCTCCCCGCATCTTCATGAAAGTCGTGGAGGGAGCCCTTGTTCCCATGAGAGAACAGAGCATTCGCATCCTCCACTATCTCGACGACTGGCTCATTCTTGCTCAGTCTCGGGAGCAGTTGTGCGAACACAGGGATTTGGTACTCGGTCACCTCAGCCAGTTGGGCCTTCAGGTCAACTGGGAAAAGAGCAAACTCGCCCCAGTGCAGAGGATCTCTTTTCTCGGTATGGAGTTGGATTCGGTCGAACGGTCAGCACGCCTCACAGAGGAACGTGCTCAGTCGGTGTTAAACTGCCTGAATACATTCAGGGGCAGAACAGCAGTCCCACTGACACTTTTTCAGTGGCTCCTGGGGCATATGGAAGCTGCAGCGGCAGTAACCCCGCTCGGTTTGCTTCATATGAGACTGCTTCAGCACTGGCTGGCAACGCGGCATGTACCGAGTGGCAATCACTCCGGAATGCCGCCAAGCCTTCAGCCTGTGGTCAGACCCCTTGTTTCTTCGGGCAGGAGTGACCCTAGAGCAGGTGCTCCGGCATGCTGTGGTCTTCACGGATGCCTCTGCCACCGGCTGGGGTGCCACGTGCAATGGGCATGCAGTGTCAGGGGTGTGGACGGGCCCCCAACTGCATTGGCATGTCAACTGCCTCAAGTTGCTAGCAGTACACCTTGCCCTGAGCAACCTGAAGGGGCCGTTACGGGGCAAGCATGTGCTGGTCCGGATGGACAACACTGCGACCTTTGCATACATCAACCATTAAGGGGGTCTGCGCTCCCGGCGCATGTCGCAACTCGCCCGCCATCTCCTCCTTTGGAGTCAGAAGCATCTGAGGTCGCTTCGCGCCATTCATGTCCCTGGTGTGCTCAACTGTGCGGCCGACGAGCTCTCACGAGCTGCGCTGCCGGGAGAGTGGTGACTCCACCCCCAGGTGGTCCAGCTGATTCGGGGAGTGTTCGGCGAAGCTCAGGTAGACCTGTTTGCCTCGCCAGAAACCTCTCACTGCCAGTCGTTCTACTCCCTGTCCGGGGGGACACTCGGTACAGATGCACTGGTGCACAGCTGGCCCCTGGGCCTTCGCAAATATGTGTTTCCCCAGTGAGCCTACTTGCACAGACCTTGTGCAAAGTCAGGGAGGACGAGGAGCAGGTCCTGCTAGTTGCACCCTATTGGCCCAACCGGACCTAGTTCCCGGAACTGACGCTCCTTGCGACAGCTCCTCCCTGGCGAATTCCTCTGAGAAAGGATCTTCTCAGAGACGGAGCACCCTTTGGCACCCGCGTCCAGACCTCTGGAAACTCCATGTCTGGTTCTAGGTGACTTACACCCTGAGGTACTTAACACCATCACTTCGGCACATGCACCGTCTACAAGACGTGCTTACACCTTGAAGTCGAACCTGTTCGTTGAGTGGTGTGCTTCTCGCCGAGAAGACCCCCGAAGATGTTCGATCGTTGTCGTGCTTTCCTTCTTGCAGCAAGTGTTAGAGCACAGGCTGTCTCTCTCCACCCTCAAAGTTAATGCTGCCGCATACCACGACCTCATCGATGGTAAGTCTGTGGGTAAGCATGACCTGGTCGTCAAGTTCCTTAGGGGGGCGAGATGGTTAAATCCTCCTCGACCCCCCTCCATACCCTCTTGGGACCTTGCTCTGGTGCTTTGAGCACTTCAGATTGCTCTTTTTGAACATTTGCAGTCAGCAGACTTAAAGATTCTGTCATTTTCAGTTGACGAATCGTGCCTAGAGTTCGTACCGGATGATGGCCATGTGGTACTGAGACACCGGCCTGGCTATGTGCACAAGATTCCTACCACTCCCTTCAGGGACCAGGAAGTGAGCCTGCAAGCGCTGCCCCCGGAGGAGGCAGACCCAGCCCTGGCTTTGCTCTGTCCAGTTCATGCCTTGCGACTGTACATAGACAGAACTCGAAGCCTCAGGACCTCAGACCAGCTCTTCGTCTGTTACAGAGGCCAGCAGAAGGGAAAGGCTGTCTCCAAGCAGAGGATGGCCCACTGGATAGTGGATGCCATTGCCTTGGCTTACCAAGCACAAGGCATGCCCTGCCCACTCAGGTTGCATGCCCACTCTACGAGAGGTGTGGCATCCTCCTGGGCGCTGGCTCATGGCGCCTCGCTGACAGATATTTGTAAAGATGCAGGCTGGGCGACACCTAACACATTCGCTAGATTCTATAGCCTTCGTGTCGAGCCGTCTCCTCCCGTGTTCTCACCTCAGGTCAGAGGCACGGAGAGGTCCCAGCTTAGTGTTGGCTTGCTGCGTTACATACGCTCATTACTCCAGAGGGTCCCTACAAGGCAGAACCTGTTGAGTCCTTTGATCACCCTTCGGCAGCCAAATGTGGCAGAGTGTCTGGCGCCAGGCCTTTACTCCATTGTATCCTTGAGAACAGGATTCAGGCTTGGTTCCATATGTGTGACCCTACGGGGATCCCATATGGGTTATTCCACGGGTTGCTCCTAAACAAACCCGTGTCTTTCCCTCTGGAAGAACCCACCTCTCATCAGGTTGGAGTCACCCCAGTACTTCCATATGTAGTACAGCCCTACGGGGTTGTACTTCTCCACATAACTCCTTCGGGGAAGGATGTGGCTTCCGCAGCGTTCCTTTCCAGTGAAAGGGTACGCTCTCCCAGTGTTATCCACTGAATGGGTTTTGGGGAACAGCAGTGATTGACTCTGTGTTTGCCCTGTCCCACCGTCCTTAAGCAAGGGGGTACAGGAGGCTGGCTACATAGTGCTGGAAGGGGGCAGCTCCTGTGGCGCATTGGTAGGGATTCCTATTCGTTGGTCAGTCCAACGTACATCGAACTTGACCGACTGAAGGAGGGAACGGAGACGTATGTCCCGTTGCCACAGTCGCTGGACCCCGCTGATGCTGCCGCCTTACCTATTTGGCTCCTCAGCGAAAACCTGAATATGCAACGCACCTGCTGCTCATTATATACCCGCACTGCGAGGTGAGCAGCTGCTGCATATGATTGCATGCCAATGCGCATTGGCTCATTTTAGTTACACTCGAAGCAGATTGGCCTCTCTAGTGAGATTCCTATTCGTCGGTCAGTCCGATGTACGTCTCCGTTCCCTCCTTCATAGAAGTAGAGTTACCTATGTAACCGAGACATTATTTACAGCAATAATCTGGCATTAATTTGATCTTAATTAATTAACTTAATTAATTAAGTTAATTAGCAGTAGTTATCACACCACCACCTGACTGATATCATTAACAACAGTTTGAGCACGAATATGCAACACGGATGTGCAAATCACCTTTTTTTGAAACAAAAGCCCTTAGGGAAACAGCTGTCTGGCTAGTTAGTTTCTCCAACAAAGCATCATACTATAGTTAAGCAGCGAGCTACATTATATTTAAAGAAATGTGCCCCTTGTCTATAATACCTGAACAAAAACATTATGTCTGTTAACATTCCCATTGGTTGACACCAGACCCTCTGGAAGTACATGGTTTGAAATGTGACATCTTTGCTCAAGGAGGGACCAGTAATAATTCCTCTGAATCTGCATGAAAAAAATTATGTCATGAAAATGCTGATTGGTTGATGACAACAGGAGAAGATGGGAAATAAATTGGTGGACAACTTCTAGTAGCCTATAACCCCACTTTCCAATTTCAAGAGTATTATTTTGAATTTCTGAACCCTACACTGAAAATGAGCATCAAAATTTTATCGCTCCCATTTCAAAAGTAGTAGTATTTCACTTTAACTTTCTGAAATAGACACTATACTGAAAACGAGCATTGCAATTTGATCGCTCCCATCTATATTTATGCAAAAAGAAAAATAATTTGCACGCAGCTAATAAAGAAAGATGCAAAAATGAAGCAGATGGTGTATTTACAGAATATACCAGGATGGGTGAACGAGGCCAGACATGCTAGACAGCCAAACCTTGAGATATGGAGTCAAAAAGGTTCTAAGGGACCTTTGACAACACTTGGTGTGGTGTGAGTAAGTGAGGACTTAATATTAATCAGAATGAGTCACAATGCTTGAACTCATCTTCAGTTTCTCCACTAGAACTAAGCTGATTTGAGAAACAGCTCTTTAATCATGCTATGAAATTTCTATGACTAACCCTACAGTAAAGTGGCAATCAAGAATACATGAATAGTCGGATGGTTAATCAGCTGAGTCTGTTGTATAATTCTCTTCATAGGTGTGACATATTTAAATTATTAGCGAGGGTCACTTGTTTTACAGAACCTCTGTATTGTTCAATGCAACAGAGAGCTTAGAGCTGATATGACTCAGAGCTGCATTTGTGTTATATAATGAAATAACAAAGAGGTGAAAGGGGAGTAAAGCGTCAGGAGGGCAGATGTGAAAGTTCAAGGAGCGTGAGCATAACAGCTTTGTTGTGGTATGGGTGAACAACGCTGGTGATGGGCTCAGAGGTCACTGGCTTGCTGGCAGCCCTGCCATGTGCCACACATGAACCTCAAGGACATTTTATGCATGAACCAGGAGAAAGCATACAAAAGATATGATAATGATGTATTCATGACAACAGCAGTGAGGCATAATATCCCTTGCATGCATTGTGCACAAATAAAAATACAATGGTTCTGTTGTCCCCTTTCCACCACAGGAAAAAAAAACTGCTTTGATAAATTATAACTACAAGATAAAAAGATAATATATAATGTAAGATTAAAGACTAAAAACTCGTTCAATTTTGAGAATAAATACATTTTTTCCCGCAAAAACTCCCGGAAAAAATTCAAAATAAAATATTGAGAATAAACTTACTGTATTTCAAGAAAAAAACATTACATTTTGAGAAAAAAAGTTAAATAAAATGCTGAGAATAAATACACTCATATCGTGTTTATTTTATCTTGCTGGACAGTGTTAATGTAACGGAGTAATCAGAGCGTGAAATTTACAGATCCATATGCAGAGCTTTATTCATGTCATGAAACAGGCTAGGGTCAGACAAAGGCACACAAAAGAGTAGTCCAGTACACAGGCATGGGTCAATCGATGGTGAACGTAATCCAATAGGGCAAGACAAAGAGAGATAATCCAGGTACACGGTAATAATCCAGGCAGGGGCAAACAGAGTCCAAACGGCTCGACAAAGGGATAATCCAAGACAGGCGATAATTCCAGGGCAGAAAAGACAAGATAAACAGGCTAGGATACCAAGCTCGGGTAAACAGGCAAAGAACAGGACTAAACTAGACTTAGTTACAGGCCCCGTAATGTTGCTATCGCTGACATAGAGATAAACACAAACAATACTCGGACATCTGAAAGAGGAAATCCATGGCTTAGAAAGTGTGTTTGATTGGTTGCAGCTGTGTGTGTAATCAGTGCAATGGATGATGGGAAATGTAGTCTGGGGTGACATGCAACAGTTTGTGTAGTGTGAGAGTCAATGTGATTGGAAGGCAACGTCTGGTGGCGAGCAGACAGAAAACCAC
The DNA here is from genome assembly GCA_036784905.1 of Acrossocheilus fasciatus. Taxonomy (NCBI): domain Eukaryota; kingdom Metazoa; phylum Chordata; class Actinopteri; order Cypriniformes; family Cyprinidae; genus Acrossocheilus; species Acrossocheilus fasciatus. Next base: position 14,847,644 of record CM071939.1, on the reverse strand, counting down.
AGACAGGATTCGTGACAGTTAAACTGGGCATAGATCATAGAGAGTAATGCTTATGGATGTAGCATATGATGTGATCGACTTGAGTTCGAATCTACCTTTTGCCGAACTTTTCTCTTCTTCCATTTCTCATCACTTATCACATTGGAAAAGTGGAACTCAACTGCCTAGTGAGTGTTCAATAATGATGTAGTAATTGAGTAGGTTTAGGGGTAGGTAGGATATAGAGATGGCTTTGTTGTCCCAATAGGCAGTGTCTATCTAATAATTTGAATAAATAAAATAATGTACACTCTATATTATTATTGCATTCTGTTAATGTAAAACAATAGTAGTGTGCAAATAGTATCGGTCAATATGTATAAATATAAATAACATGTAGTTACTATTTAAACACTTAAAGATTAGCTACTTTTACATAGCGTAAATAGAATCACTTAGTGTAAATAGCACATCACTAACGAATGCTGTGGTTTTCACTTTGTGTAAATAGCATATATCACTACTTCCATTAGTGAAAATAGAATATATCACTATTTTTAATTTGTGTAAATAGCATCTATGGCTATTTCCACTTTAGTGCAAATAGCTGCTGCCCTAAACTAAAATCATACTGCATTTCCATTAATGGCTGTACAGATGGTTACAGTTGTTTCATTATATAGATAGAGGTGTACACAACCATCAACAATTCTAAAGTAATAGCCAGTTTTCTCAAAAAAAATACTTTTTTTCTCGTAATTTAATGAGTTTATTCTCAAAATTTTATTTTGACTTTTTTTCTTTCAAAATTTAAGGAGTTTTTTTCTCAAAACACAATGAGTTTCTTGTAATTTAATGAGTTTATTCTTGACATTTTATGTAGATTTTTATAGAAATTGTAGAAGTTTTTTTTTTCTCTTGAAACAGTCTTGATCCTAATCTTCTTCCGTACATCATGGGTAGTTGATATGAGTTAAAAAGCATAAACAGAGCATAAAATGAAAAAAACCCAATCCAACCCAAACCCATGTGCTGTTAAACATGAGAGACAGAGGACTAGCAGAGTGAAGTGGTGGGACTGAACTGTTGATTGAATTCTGACAGCTTGGTGTATCCGGCCTCTTCCACCCCCTCTGGATAATGAAGTGGTGATAAGTTTACCCCAGCCGGACGAAGCCCCATGGGATAGATAATGAGGCCAGTTGTTAATTAATGTGAAGTTCTCCTGGTCTCTGTGTGCTCTGTGAATCCCAATTAGTCTGAAGCTTAACAACATGTTGCACTTGATTTTTTTTTAGTTCACTTCAAAGCTCAGGCTCCTTCTGCTGTTTTCAGAGTCCCTGCTTTCTTGGAGTCTTTATACTAAAGGGCACACTGCATGGCATGGAGGAAAGACAGCAATGTGTACACTTCTGTTTAGATGCAACCACAGCTTCTACCACTCACATGTCAAATCATTATAATAACACTGTGTCCTAACTAGATGAGACAAGTCATTTATCTGTCTGCACTAAATGTGAAAATGCTGCATGATTCAACAAAATCACAAATCACAACCAACCTGAACAGTGTATGGAAGAGTTCTGTTTGTGTGCACAGATTCTCAGATTCACAACACTCTGCACAGCAGAAACCACATTGTATTTTTATGACTTTGCGATGCTTCTCCAGACAGCATCCTTTTCATGGTTTTCCTTGAAAGATGAGGGATTGGTTATGTAATATCTACTACTTTTAACGTACAAAAATCAGTCTCTTCTCACAGATGTTGTATTATTAATATACACAAGGAGAGGTAATTTGGTCCAAGGTCCAAAGAAACATTGGAGTGGGCGGGGCTACATGCCCTGACACTGCAGAAATAGAAACAACACAATAGTAACTAATAGGTAACAAATAGGTATATTTGATATTTTTCATTGTTTGGACTTTGTGTTATTTGTATTTAAAAATAACATATTTTTGTACAAGTGTTTGGTTATCTCTTCATGCTTATTAAAAAGTGTGCTATGACACATTAAAGGGGTGGTTTACTGCGATTTCACTTTTTTCATTTTAAATAGTGTGTAATGTTGCTGTTGGTGCATGAACAGTATCTGCAAAGTTGCTGCGCTGAAAGTTCAACGTAAGCGGAGATATCGTCTTTTAAAAATCAGGAAGTTTAATGCCTACAAAAACGACTCATATGGGACAACAACGAGATACTTCCTGGGTTGCATATGTAATAAACCCATCAACCCCTCCCTCCAGAACATGCAAAAAAGGGGGCAAGGCCATGTTCTGCGGCTTTGTCGAAGAGGAAGAGTTATAGTGGAGAGTTGTAGCTATTTTCACCCAACTGTCAGGCTTCCTACGGACGCTGTAGTTCGTCAACAATGGTTAAAATTTATGTTTGATTATGTTCCTGATAATTACAATCCTAATTTAACTCTCTGTGCTGCGCATTTTACGGAAGACAGCTTTCAGAATCTACACGAGTTCAATGCCGGATTCACACAGAAACTATTACTAAAACATGGAGCAGTTCCAACTTTAAAACCAGAGGCAGCAGTTGTTGGGCCACAACCTGTAAGTAAGATTTCATAATTTTAAATGTATTTGCATGTATAATTTCAGACGTAATGTTTTAGTTTTATCAAGGATGTAAACAAATGCCAACGCTGGCTTTAGTAGCCAGTTAGTTAAATGCTATTTCGTGTGTCTATGACAAACGCGTATAAACATTTTGGACCTGAATTTGTAATTATGTACTAATTTTGTAAATGTATTTTCCATGTATATTTTATGACATAATTTTTCGATTTGATCAAGAACGTAAACACAAGCCAACGCTGTTTGGTTAGTAGCAGTTAGTTCGATGCTATTTTGTGTGTATAAGACAAACTTGTATAAAACTTCAAAAAATTATATGTAATCAGCAAACTTCCATTCAGAAACGTTCGTAAGAGCCGTGCTTGCAGAAGTTCTGCTTGACTCTTTTCATTACCGCTTTCTGGGTCTGATTCTGGCTCAAACTCATACGGCAATATTGACACCATTATTTACAAGTAATGTAAATACCATTATTTGAAGTTTCCGGACAATGTGCAGTATGCAGTTCAGCCAATCACAATACACCGGCCCAACTAACCAATCTGAGCCCACTGCCTGTTTCTGAGGGAGTGGTTTCATAGAATCAGGAAGTCAACCGGTCGTTCAAATGACAGAGGAGAAAGCGGCTTACAATGAAGGTGAAATATATGAAAAATAAGGCATTTTTTAACAAACGAAACACGAAGACATGTTATATTGCACCCCATAAACACAATCAAGCAAAGAAAAAAAGCAGTAAACCACCCCTTTAATGTCTGGGGTCAGTAAGATTTTCTCTTTTGCTCACCAAGGCAGCATTTATTTGATCAAAAATAACAGTTATATTGTAAAACATCATTACAAATTAAAATAATGGTTTCATGTTTTAATATATTTTACAATGTAACTTATTCCTGTCATTGTCAAGATGAATTTTCAGCAGCCATTATTCTAGTCTTCAGTATCACATGATCCTTCAGAAATCATTCTAATATGCTGATTTGCAGCTCAAGAAATGTTTCTTATTATTATAAATGTTGACATCAGTTGTGTTGCTTAATATTTTTGTGGAAATGGAACGGAATTTGATGAATACAGTTCTTTATTAGACATTTATTAGAAATAGAGCTTTTGTAAAATCATAAAATTCTTTACTGTCACTTTTGATCAATCTAAGCTCCACTGGAAAGTGTTTGTGTGCGCGCGCGCATGTAAATGAAATAATATGCCAGTGGAACTTCTGAAAACATGTCCACTTTTGTACAAAAGTTTTCAATTATCATTGACATAACTTTTTTCAGCATTTTTTAATGAACAGAAAGTTAGAATAGAATTTCATGCACCATTGTTATTGCCAGTTTTGATCAAATTAATGTGTACTTGCTAAATAAAAAAATTGGTTTTACTGAAATTTTGAATTGTATGGTATATAATGGCAGCAGGACTGTTCAAATCCATTATTTTTTCCCGCACCTGATCAGAACCGTGTTGTGTTACCTGTGTGACCCAATGCCACAGATATTTAACACGCTGAGATCCTGTGGGGATTTACTTGGCCGAGTGGGGCTTATCATAATGTTTTCATTTTACAGCCAATGAAGTGATTTCCAGATATCCAATTGGCAATCTGTCAGGCCTACGCCACAGATCTTATTCTGCAGCGTGTGCAGGTCTCGCTGACTTCACAGTTCACCACCGCTTTGCTTCATTTCTCCCATGGTCAGTGGGGTAAGTCCTGTGCTGCAGTAAAGCACCTCGATGACTATGGACCATTAAAGTGCTATTGAGTTTCTGTCAAATCGCCAACACCAACAATCTCTCACTGTCCCTGCTCTCAGCCCTCTCCATTATCAGGCCCCTCCAGCCAGCATGGCTCAACATCACCATAGACATAGCTAAGACTGCCTTACCTTGACAGAGTCTGCATTAGTTTCAGCAATCGAAGCCTTGCTTTAAGGTCTATGTGAGGCAGGATGTGATGTATCCTTGTGATTCTGGGCAAACCCATAACCCTTCATCAATATAAGCCTTAGCAATTCTGTTCCTCTGGGAGAGATTGGGGACTCAATCTCATACAGTTGCTTGTGAAGACCCTTGTAGTAATTGAAACGAGGCTCTGCGTCATGAAACAGATGAGTGAATCCTTCCTATAGCAGTGGGGAAGGCCTTTTTGAAGAGCAGATAAAGAAGGAATCATTGGTTTCAGAGAGGGGAATGATGTGAAGAAGTTTTACACATGACAAGGGGTCAAGGTTTGGCTGGTTAGCTTGATGCAGTTACCCCTGCTGGTAGATAATAGGGGAAATTGGGTAAAATTGCCTGGTTGGGGGCCATTTGAAATAAGCCATGTTTCTGACTAAACATATTTTGCAAGCAACATATATACAGTATTACTTTTCTATAGCAGATTTCAAATTGAATTATATTGTAAGTTACAAAACAGTTCACCCAAAAAAATAAGTTTGCTGAAAATTGACTCACACTCTGGTGAGTTTGTTCCTTCATCAGAAGAGATTTGGAGAAATGAAGCATTACATCACTTTCTCCCCAATGGATCCTCTGTAGTGAATGGGTGCCGTCAGAATGAGATTTCAAACAGCTGATAAAAACATCACAATAATCCACATGAATCCAGTCCATCAATTAATGTTGCAACATTTCTAATTTTTGTTTTTGAAGTTTTAATTCCTCTGCTTTATTTTTTATTTTATTTTTTTATAAATATTATTTTTTTTTTTTTTGGATCCACAGCACACTATATAATGTATCATTATTAGACAAAAACACAGTATTTGTATTAGCTTCACTTTCCCAAAAAATTGGAATGATAAAATAAATAAATATTACAATTTGAAATTCTATTTCAGTATATTTGAGAAGGTAATTTATTCCTGTGATGGCAAAGCTGAATATTTAGCAGCCATTTCTCCAGCATTCAGTGTCCCAGAATCCTTCAGAAATCATTTTAATATGCTGATTTCATGCTCAGGAATCTTTTCTGATTGTTATCAAATTTAAAAACAATTGAGCTGCTTTAAAGTTTTTTATTTAGTTAGTTAGTTTTTATTTGCTTTTTTTTTCAGGATTCTATGATGAATGGAAAATTGAAAAAGCAGCATTTATTTGAAACAGGGTTTTCTAATATTAATATTTTATTTTATTTCATTTCAGAATTATTTCAGTTAACCAGTTTTAGTTTATGAATGGAAATGTTAATACTAACCTTTTCTGGCTATTACCAGACTCATAACCACAATGTCAAATATTTTTACTGCATTATATCTATCAATAACATGACAAAGATGTCCATGCTTAAAGAAACTGAATTGTAAGTAAAATATTAACACTCTTGCTTTGTAAACTCCACAAGGAGCATATCCCATCTTTGTCTAGGATGGAAACAAGACAGATTAATAAAGACGAGTAATCAGACATGACGTTAAAGCCAGACTTCCTCAGGCATTCCCTTGATCTGAGTCTAAACAGTGAATCACACAACCTCCATAATCCGATATTTCATTGAAAGGCCTTTTCTTTTTCTTTATGTGACTGAAAATTACATGCATGGGGTTCAGTGTATTTTATCACAGGAAACAGTTTGTCCCTTAAAAACTCAAGTCTATGTTTCAGGTAGTGATTCGGTTCATGGAAGAAATGGGAAATTTAGAGGCTTTAGTGTGTGATCTGGGGTGTGATTTTCAAACATTTGTCACATCAGCTGATTTGTGGGGCAGCTTGGACCTCTTCATCAGGCCCTGCTGTCACTGGGCAATGAATTTATGTTCCTCATCCACATACTCTGTCCCAGACCGCATCAACAGAGGCTCCGCCTGTCAGTCTCACAGCCTTCAAGTCTATCACATCTGCTGCCGTTATTGTTTTTTTCAGTCACTTCACTAACTCTATATGATGTGCCATTATTAGACAAAAAGACAATAATTGCATTAGTTTGATAGCTTAATTTATTCCTCTGGCAAAGCTGTTTTTTAGCAGTCATTACTCAGTTTTCACTGTTGTATGATGCTTCAGAAAACATTCTAATATGCTGTTTTGATTTTTAAGAAACATTTCTCATTATAATAAATGTTGAAAAGAGTTGTGCTGCATAGTATATTTTTATTTATTTATTTATTTTGAAAACTGTAATACTTTTCTTTCTTTCTTTCTTTCTTTATTTATTTTTCAGGATTCCTTGATTAATTGAAAGTTCAAAGTAACAGCATTTATTCTAAATAGATTTTTTGAAATTATAGATTTCTTTTGATCAATTTAATGCATCCTTGCTGAATAAAAGTATTAATTCATTCATTCATTCATTCAAAAAAAAAAGAAATCATTAAAATCTTAATGACCCATACTTTTGAACGGTAGTGTATATTTTAATTAGTTATTATTATTATTATTTATTTGATTATATTTTAATTTCAGTTATTGTTGCTATGATGTCTTAGCAAACCTTTTGATGTAAGATTTAAAATAATTATCAAAGTACATTTTGATAAAAATGACAATCCTAATTAAGTTGTTAACACCATTCAACAGAATTTAGATTCAATTCTAGTCATACAATACAATATTGTCAGAATTACAAAAGAGGCTGTTGTGTTCAGTGTTATCGAAAATGATCTCAATAGTACAACAATTTATATTAGTCCAGGTGATATGTTAAAATAATGCTCACTTTTTCATAAAAGCATGAAACTTAGTACACTTGTAAAGTTTGCGGTCCTAAACATTTTCAGAAATGGAACCATGCAAAAACACTTTGTGGTTGCCATGGCGACCATTTTACTTTCCACCGTAACCAAATTATGTATTTTGTGTCATATCTCCAGAACCAAACATGATAACACAGAAAAGGTTATGTCTACCCCTATGTTTTGATGGACGGTCAAGGATTACAATGATACAATATACAACAACATAAACTGTTCAGGTGAAGAGTTAATGGTGAAATCAGCAATGAGCATCACAGTATCACAGCATTCACAAAAGTCCATATTATGGTTATTATTATTTTTTCTTTCTTTGATAATTAACTAATAATACTTCAATAATACATGAAAAGATTATTTTCAAGAATACTCTCTCTCTTCCTTTTGACTTGCTCCCTTTATCAGGGGTCGCCACAGCGGAGTGATCTGATTGGCATTTGTATTTTCAAGAATACTATCATATATTTCAGAGAAAATTATCTCAAGTAAGTGTATTTTTCCTTGACTCTCAGGCAGAGTCAGGTAAGCGGTAGTGTGTTTCAAATACATTCTTGTACTCTCTCAAGAAAGCTCTAACATCACACGCAGACGGCAACGCAATCAGGTGAACAGTTAACAGAAGGATTACAGGGAAATCTCAGAAGATGCCGAATGAAATTTCAAACTTAATTTACAATCACTCTCTGGGGCCAGAGTTGTCTATTATGTTGTCCAAAAGGGGGAAGCCAGAGTCCTGCATGCAGGCGGGTAAACGCAGGTGAATTGCTAATATTTGATGTAACAGGTGAAATAATATTTATGTGTAGGGTGTGGTGCGGGCTGGATGTTGACAATCACGGGCGGGTTGCGGGTCCAGTAACTACGACTATTTCGGCTCGGTCCAGTACACGCTGAGCAATGTAGCCAATCACACTGCCACAGATTGACAGCTGTAGTGGTTATATTAAAGTGAGCACTCTTTGCTTGCTTTCTGTAAAAGTTTTGTCTACCTCACATAGTAGATTTAATGCAAGTGTGGTTCGGATCCCAGTTTTTGTCAAATGGGTCGGGTATGGGATTAAATTAGTGTTGCTGTCAGATAATGTGTTGGGTGTTCTGTTTATAAATGCGGTTGTGGGAAGATCATTTCACCAGCCAGGAAAGGTGAACGCTTACTTACAGATCTCAGGCATCTGGAGGGGATGTAGATTCATAAGAGTGAGGAGGAAGTAGGAGGATGCTGAGCCTGTGGCTGTTCTGTACGCAAACATCAATGTCTTGAACTTGATGTGAGTCGTAGCCGGTAGCCAGTGCAGGGAGATAAAGAGAGGTGTGAAGTGGGCCCTTTTGGGCTCATGGAAGACCAGTCGTGCCTCTGGTTTCTGAAACATTTGTCAAGGTTTGATTGCACATGATGGAAGTCCAGCTAGAAGAGCACTGCAATAGTCCAGCCTAGAAATGATAAGGATCTGGGCAAGAAGTTGTGCAGCATGCTCTGTTTGGAAGGACCTGATCCTCCTGATGTTGTGCAATGCAAAACTGCATGATCAAGCTGTCTTTATGGTCCTTGCATTTTTGATGAACCAAGCATGATGATGAAATCATGCTGTAAAGTCCGAGTGGTGGGGAAAACGAGTAGTATTCTTTGCCAGGTTGAGCTGCAGGAGATGTTCCTTCATCCATGCCAAGATGTTTGCCAGGCAGCCTGAGATCCATGCAGCTACTATTATATTGTCTGGTTAAAATGAATGATAGAGCTGTGTGTCATCAGCATAGCAATGTTAGGAGAAACCATGTGCTTGCATAACGGGTCCAGGGATGTAGTGTAGAACTGATCCCCAAGGAAACTCTGTGGGCAGTTGATGTTCTTTGGAACTCTCCTCCCTAGGAAACCCTGAAAGACCTACCTGTGAGATAAGATTCAAGCCAGTGGAGTGCTGATCCTGTGAAGGTAGACAGGAGAATCTGATGATTCACAGTTTCAAAAATGGCAGATAGATCCAGCAGAATAAGAACTGATGATCTGGAATCAGCTTTCGCAATCTGCAGGGCTACAGTGACCAACAGTAAAGCAGTTGAATGGCCGCTTCTGAAACCTGATTGGTTAATGTTCAGTTGGCCATTCTGTGAAATAAATAATATAACTGTGTCTATAAAGGTGTGAACCAAATGGTCCATTCCATTAGAATAACAAAGGAACAGTATTCCGCAAGAACATTGCTGGATCTCCAGTGGGAAAGTCCTAACATCTGTTGTTTGTAGCCCTTTTGTCTTCAGGTATAAAATTATATCCCAACGACAGAACTTTGGGAGAAGCTAGGATTCATACAAGGGTTAAGATTGTTTGAAGGAAGACATGCTAACATCGCTACTGAATAGCTGCTTCACTACCATGTTCAATAAATTCTTCTCCCCACAAGAATTTTGGTCAATCCTTAATTTTTTGTATTAGAGAAATCTAGTACATTGGTGAGCCACCCAAAAGACTGCTCAGCATAAACACAGTAAATATGATGATACATGGGGAAACTTTTTAGGTTAGAAGGCGTAGTATGCACTGGCCTGTCTAGACAGATATTTTATGTGATACAATTGCATGTGTAAATTAAGTCAAGCAGGTTGCCTGATTTGTTAGTGCTTGTGGTGGTAAGCCATTTGAGATCGAATGAAGCTAGGAGTGGAAGTGAAAGTCTGCAGTGTAAGGCTTCTCCAGATGGATTTCGATGTCAGTGGACTGCCATCCATAGACAATGAGGACAACAGCCCATCCAACTCCTCTATAAAGGTGCTCAGTTGACCAGGAAGGTGATAAATCATTACAATATGGAGTTTAACTTAATATGGATTTTTATTGCATAGGGAAGTGTGGGTTGAGTATTTCCAATTATTAGAAATGAGAAGACCAGTACCCTTCTAACCTGACGGGGGGTGTGAGAGAAAGGGAAGTTGTTAGAGTCTTCTGGATGAATCCAGGTCTCAGTCAAGCCCAAGATACTAAGAGTAGACTGAGAAGCAATGGCCAGAATGAAGTTTGTTGACAGCTGACTGACAATTCCAGAGACCCACAGAAAATGACAGAGGTGCAGCCGAAGAGGTGCAGATAGGACGCGGCTTAGCAAGATTGCGTTGCCGTCTGCGTGTGATGTGAGAGCGTTGTTGAGAGAGAACAAGAATGTATTGGAAACACACTAATGCCTGCCTGACTCTGCCTGAGAGGTAAGGAAAAATATACTTACTTGAAATTATTTTTTTATATCTCTGAAATGAATGAATGATGCATTTATTGTGGATTGCTGTACACCCAAAGTGCTTTACAATCATGTGGGGGGTCTCTCCTCAACCACCACCAGCGTGCAGCATCCACTTGGATGATGCGACGGCAGCCACAGGACAACAGCGCCAGTGCGCTCACCACACACCAGCTACAGGTGGAGAGGAGAGAGAGTCATAAAGGCAATCAAGTGGATGGGGATTATTAGGAGGCCATGATTGATAAGGGCCAGTGGAGGGAATCTGGGCAGGACACCTGGGTTACACCCCTACTCTTTACAAGAAGTACCATGGAATTTTTAATGACCACAGAGAGTCAGGACCTCGGTTTAACATCTCATCTGAAAGACGGTGCTTTTTGCCAGTATAGTGTCCCCGTCACTGTACTGGGGCATTAGGACCCAAACAGACCACAGGGTGAACACCCCCTGCTGGTCTCACTAACACCTCTTCCAACAGCAACCTTGTTTTCCCAGGAGGTCTCCCATCCAGGTACTGACCAGGATCAACCCTGCTTAGCTTCAGTGGGCAACCAGTCTTGGGCTGCAGGGTGATATGGCTGTGGGAGAAATATATGATTAAAAACAATTATTCTTGAAAACAATCTTTTATTGTAGTATTGAATAAAATATTAGTTAAACTGTGGTGTGGTGGGCATTCTGGTGCAATATGGCTGCTGTCACATCATCCAGGTGGATGCTGCACATTGGTGGTGGTTGAGGAGATTCCCCTTTCCATGTAAAGTGCTTTGAGTACTCAGAAAAGCGCTACAAAAATGTAACAAATTAATAATTAATTAATTAAAATGATTTTTTATTGTACTATTGAATAAAATATTAGTTAATTATCAAAGAAAGAAAAAATGAATAGCCATACTGTGGTCTATTCTAAATGCTGTGATACTGTGATGCTCAGATACTGTTATTTCCTTCTCACATTGCTGATTTCACCATTAACTCTTCACCTGGACAGTTTATGTTGTTGTATTGTATCATTGTAATCCTTGACCATCAAAACAGGGGTAGACATCACCTTTTCTGTGTTATCATGTTTGGCTCAGGAGATATGACACAAAATACATAATTTGGTTATGGCAGAAAGTAAAATGGTCACCATGGCAACCATGAGGTGTTTTTGCGATGGCTCCATTTCTGAAAATGTTCAGGGCCCTAAACTGTACAATTGTGCAAAGTTTCATGCTTTTATGAAAAAGTTAACATATCACCTTAAATTTTGCACATATCACCTGGACTATATACTTAATTGAAGGCTTGTGTCAGTGGCCAAATGATTAAAAATGTGTTTGTGATATTATGTACCATATATATTAATCTATCAATTCTGTACCATAATTCATTTTAAGTTTGAAATCTACAACCTGTTTTTCTGCTCTGGGTCAGTTGGGGTAATAGCATTAAACGCTTTCATTGGAACACAGCACACAAATACTCAATTAACACAGGCTCGCATGATGAACGCCCTAACATCCTAGTTCAAACCATTGGCCCGCTCACAGAGACACAATATTGGATTGCCCCCTTGGCTTTATGAGGCAGGACCTCATTAGCGACCAGTCTAACATGACCTTTATGTTGAAGTGTCTGTGATGCACACTTCTATGGCGGTAGTCTAATCAACAGGGATTAATAGAGAGCAGCTTTGGAAATTACTGCTGTAGTCCAGTGCCGCTGATGGAGATGTCAGCTATTCTAATGAGACCACTGCACTGTCTTTCCCCCTCTAACAGAGACCATACGTGGAATGGGATATAATCTACATTGATTTTTCAATGGCCACCTTCAACACTGGTCACTCTATCCCCAAGTATTAAGAGGAGAGAGAGCGTATTAATCATGATAAGGCAGCTGCTTTTGGTCAGGGAGCCACTGCAGGAGAATCCAGTGGAAGGTCTGGCCCTCTTTGTCACATTAAGCCACTCAGTTTTGTCTATAACAGGGTATGTAAGTGTTGTAATGTGGTGGAGGAAGAAATCAATGATAGTGTGTGTGCAGGTAGTAATTCACTTCTCTTCCTTACATGCACACAGAGAGGAGACCAATCATTTAGTAACATGTAGATTTACAATAGTTAAGCTAAAAATTTATTTGTCATGTTGTTCTTAAATCCATATGTATTTTCTGTGGGACTATGTTGCTAAATGACAGTTTGAAATGACCATAAACAACCAAGAGGGGGGTTAATTCAGTTTACCACAGCCAAGAGGAAGACAAATTGGAGTTTTAATTGGATTCAAAAAAGAGAATTTACTTAATAACAATTCTGAGAAATATAGCAGGTACTGGCATTCTGAGAGATTAAGTCTTTCATCTTGGTCCATAAATTGGCTTAATAAAAATTAATTCAGTATACAGTATACATATAGATGAAAGCAATTTCTTGTGAGTGCGTGAGACTTCCAATGAATTAGTCGCTATAACTAAAAGAATAAGAAAGTGCAGGAAACGTTTACTGTTTAAACAGTATTAACCTTTTGGGCTACAAACCAGTGTGTTTATGATTACAATAATAAATAAAATAATATGATATCATATACCAATTTGCGACATCAAGCAGCATATCAGACAGCTAAAATAACTTAAATATCTAAAATATTCTGCTTGCTGCCACATTTCAGTTTCAGAAAAAAACAATTCTGAATTGCGCACAATTACAGTATATGAAGTAAGAGAAGGAATGTGACATTTTTTCACACACTTTTTTTGTTTGTTTTATGTAATATTTGCAGATTGAAAGCCTCTGGTTAAAATGAATTGTTTTTATGTTGCAAGAATTGTGTAAAGATTGTTCAAAAATGTATATTTTGTGCTTCATGGAAACCAGTATATGGGTTTGGAGTGACATGAGTAGCAGTAAATGAATTTTCCTTTAAAAGATGTGTTTATTCTGCCTGACTTTGCTCAGCACAGCATAAGATCCAATCTCCCTGTGAACATTCCTGGACTAAACAAACAAGGGAAATACATTTTGATCCAACAACGCAGAGTAGATAATTAATTTGATGAGAGGAAGCATCACAATCTGTCAGTTCTTCCACTGACAGCAGCGATGGGGATAAAATTATTCCACAAACAAAGCTGAATATTTTGTCCCAAGAGCCTTTAGATGTTATGCATCTTTTGTAATTGCATTCCGCCACTGTTTGTGCCTGAAACAAAACAAGATTTATGACAATTGCAGCCGATCAAACATGTATACAAGACGGAAATTAATGGCCGTCTCCTCAAAGTTCATGGCTGATTGTCATTTGTGCTGTGGCTCAGAGGTGTGCAGAATGTTAATGAAAAAGTTGATCTGAAACACAGTGGCTCAGCGGTGCAGAGCAGACACAGACGCATGAAAAATGCATGGAGCTCCGTGTGTACCTCCAACTTCACTCATCGGAATTCCACTCCCATTCCAACTGGCCAACAAGCAAGAATATCAATTATATTAGCAATTTGGGTGGTAGTGAGCTAGCGAGTAACCGTTGAGCAGCTCTCATGAGGCACACCGCTCTGAAAGCAGGCGATGGCCATTCAGTGCGTCGTATTCAGCAGTCAACTCAGGAAAACGTCCAATTTACTGCGTTAATGGAGGCTGAAGTGTTTTCACCAAAGAATACGTTCATTAACATTGTGATTCATGTGAACAATCAAACATCTCAGTGTGGGTTCACCTCAAATGAGTGCCACTGTCTAATGGGAAACCCGTTACTATTAGCATACTGCATAATTAACACATCCGGTCTCTCTGTGTGTATTTCAGGAAAACCCATATATGTGTAATAATGAATGCGACGCTGATACCGAGGAGCTGGCCCACCCACCCGAGCTCATGTTTGACTCTGAAGGACGAAACCCAACCACGTTCTGGCAGTCGACCTCCTGGAAGAAATACCCCAAGCCCCTTCAGGTCAACATCACGCTGTCCTGGAACAAAACAATAGAACTCACAGATGACATTGTCCTCACCTTTGAGTCTGGCCGACCCGAGCAGTTGGTCTTGGAGAAGTCGCTAGATTACGGTCGTACGTGGCAGCCGTATCAGTTTTACGCATCTGACTGTTTGGATGCCTTTACTATGGAGCCAAAAGCAGTACATCAGCTGACCCCAAGCACAATGCTAGAAATCATCTGCACTGAGGCCTATTCAACGGGCTATGTGTGGAAGTACGATAAGACCGTGCGCTTCGAGATCAAAGACCGCTTCGCCCTTCTTGCCGGCCCGAGACTGCACAATATGGCTTCTCTGTATGGGCAGCTGGACACCACCAAGAACCTAAGGGATTTCTTCACCCTCACTGACCTTCGCATAAGACTTCTACGGCCTGCCACCGGAGCCACAATGGTGGATGAGAACAACCTTTCTAGATACTTCTATGCCATCTCGGACATTAAAGTACAGGGCAGGTAAGTTTGAAATATTTTTGAATAATTACTTCTGAAAATAAAAAGGCCAAATGAAAACATCAGTATATAAATACAACACCAATAAAATGCCCATTAAAAACATATTGAGGTGATTGAGGTGGAATAATTGTTTAGTATAGTCTCATTGGAACAGTGTGCCCCTTACCGAAATATTTGCACAACTTACTTACTGTACATACATACATACATACATACATACATACAATTCACTGCAATGCAATTATGATTACAGGGAAAATTATGATTTAATAAATAATTTTTGGTCACACTTTAATTTAAGGTCCAATTCTTGCTATTGACAAACCATTAGCTACGACTTTCGCCTCAAAAAACTCCTAATTTGCGGTTTATTAATAGTTATTAATATGGTTGTTAAGTTTAGGTATTGGGTAGGATTAGGGATGTAGAATATGGTCAGGTAGAATGTGTGCTTTATAAGTACTAATAAACAGCCAATATGTTAAAAATAGGCATACTAATAAGCAACTAGTTAATAGTGAGAATTGTTCCATATACAAAAGTTTTACCAAATTATTTTCATGTGGTTTCTTGCAAAATGCTGTTATAAACTCAAAATACTTTTACATGATTTTCATGATTTTACATTAATTAAATCATGCATTTTCCTGTTTGCATAACATAACTAGCTTCAAATGTATGGCTTTTCTGACATAGTAAACTTGCTCGGTAGCTCACGTTGTACAGCGTTGTACTTGCGGTGCATAGTGCTCAGGTACGCATCCTGTGAAACCAGTCATGATAAAAGAGCTCAAAGACTTGAAGTGAAGTCAGAAGACAGAAGTGTTTTTTATCTCATGCCTGCTTTTTATTAACACTGCTTTCATTAACACATTGGTTTTGGGTTTAAGGTAGGGTTTAGTGTAGGTGTTATTTTCAAATGCCATAGAGCATTAAAAACAATCAGTGCAATAAAATGTTGTGACGTGAATATCACAAAACATGCAAGATGCTACATAATATCATTTGCCAGAAATATTTGATAATGTAACTACTTAAGGGTTACAATTACTCCAGGGGCAAAATTTATACAATGAATCCAGCACAGAACCTGTCAAATGTTACTTAAATCTAAAAATGTTAATAATAAAATGATTTTATATTTAAAAAATAACTAGATGGAAACATTGGTATATTAATAAAAGCCAAATAAAATGTCCATTAAATGATTATATGCACAATTGAGATGAATATTTTGTAATGACAATGACATAATGACAATGCCAAAAGTGGGATCTGCAAAGGATCTACTTAACTTTTTTTTTTTTTGGAAAGCTCAGCTGTGTGTTCTCAAACTTTCAGGATGAAATTATTGCCAAGTTTTATGCATGTAGGTCCAGCCCAGCTTTTGCAGGGCTCCACATGGTGTCAAATGACAGAATAAGCATGAGTGACCACTCATATTCTTCTCTAAAATTAGAAGTCAAGCCGGATGGAGGGACATTGCAATGCGCAATAAAGAATAAAATGGACCTCAAAGGTCTCATTTAGAGCAAAAAAAAAAGTGCAGTATGACTTCACAATGTCTTCACAAGTCAAATGATGGCACAATAGAAACAAAAACACAGCAGCTGCTCTCCAAATTGGGCCGGAATGGCTCATAAGCAGTTGGTTTATGTGAGAATAACTTGGTTCATAATGACGCATTTGATAGGTCCCCTGTGAATCTAAATGCACAGCTCTAAATTAGGATTCAAAGGACTGCAGTGGTAGATTAGGGCAATTACAGAGTGAGCTAATTGGAAAGAGACTAATCTACTAATTAAGACCATTTACTGCTGATTAAATAATAACCACTGGGGACACATCACCATGCAAGTGTGCCTGTTGGGCGACATTAATATGACTTTGCATCTGTAATGATTACTGAGGGTATTTTATGTAGATGGTGGTGCATGGTTTTTGATCCTTCATATTGTATTCCTTTAGACTTTAAAGCACACATTTTCATTTGAAGACCCCATTGCACAATATTTCAAACTGATTTTATAGTTCAAAGGAAGTTGTACACATGCACGCCCCAGTAGACAGTACTCCTCTTGTGTCAGGAATTGTTTGCTTATTGAGTTGAATGAGCCGACAAATCTTAAGTTAGGCTTGGGAAATCATGCACATGGTCCATCACTGAGGCATAAACAAACAAAATAAGGAAAAGAAAATGTTTGACATTTGGCAAATTGTTTTACCTGATGCAAACATTTTCACTGTTGTTTCAAAAACACAATATTACAAAATATCCTAGAGTGCATTTACTGTTTTCATTTACTACATTTATAAAACATTTACCTTTTAAAAGGACAGTTTACCAAATTCTGTCATCATTTATTCACCCTCATTTTGTTCCAAACCTGTATGTCCAAATTCATTAACAAAATTTCCCCAAAAAAGAAAACAGTCAATTCTAAATATGTTTTTGCATTCAATTCTAAATATGTTTGTGTAAAAAGACATTGAACATGTAGATCTAAAATGAGTTTGTCAGCACCCCTAACATTCACTTTTGGAACTTATAATAGAGCAAAGAGATAAGTGGGCTGCTCTTTGTCTTAATGAAGGCACGAGGGGCTGCTGTTGTTTGGCTTTGATGTGTTGAGAGTCTGTAAGAAGAGGGAGGTGTGGAGGTGGCAGTACTTGATGTTGGGAAGGACCTCCACCTATAGTCTCCTTATGAACTACGGCTTTCACACAGTCTAGACTAAATTATCCTCGCAGGCAGTCTTAGGTTCATTAAAAGCTACAATTGAGTCCTCATACCAAAAAAAAAAAAAAAATACTGCTTTCTGTTTTCAAAAAAAAAAATAAGGCTATAATTGTGATGCATCAATTAAAATTTACCGGCAACCGTCTTCTATGAAAAAAAGAATGAAATTCTTTGATCTTCTTTTTTAATAATGTAAGGAGAAAGTCTTTATATTGTTTATAATGGACAAAATGATCTTTTCAAATGAAGAAAAACTACTTTAGGTAATAGAAAGGAAGGAAAAGTAATGTATGTTTCAGGAAACAACTTTTGTTTACGATTAAAGTGTTAAATCTGAGGTCTCTGCTTCTTTGCGGTCACCATATTCTGCCATTTATGAGTTCCTGAGGCAAATCAGAGGTGAATACAGGTACATCCAATAACTTCTCCTGCCTGTGGGTTTTCAATTCAATTTAATCCCAAAAATCTCTGACACAGAGAAGAATATTACAGTGGAGGTCTTTTGACCAGGGTTGTGTAGTTATTCACTTGGATGGGGTTAGTAGTGTTGAAGGAAGCAATGCCTCAGAAGTCCCCAGCACTCCGAAGAGCTTAGAAAGGTATGATTTCTAACAAGATCTGCATCTTCATAATAATGTTATGCTGTAAATTAATTAGATGTTTCTTCATTTACATTCTAATGGTAGATTGATGAAACTGCAGTCATGTCCTTCAAACATTTTAAAACTAAGATTGAGTGTGTTTTCAACACTGAGAATGAAAAATAAGGCTCATTAAAAAACCCTGATAACAAGAAAACCAGGTCTGAAATCATCAGGTTGTTCTCCAGTTTCTCTATCAAAACATAAATGGACATTTACATGCTAATTAACATGCAAAGCTAAACAGTGAAAATGAAATGCGTATGTGCTAAACACATTTTGCTGTTGACCTTAACTTACATTTAGCATTTATATAACTTTGTACAAAGTGATGTTGCTGAACTTAATCATGCATATAAGATGCAAACAAAAAGTGTCTTTATTTACATCTACTCACTGCTTGTTTGTTCATTTACTTCAAACTACATTGTTGCCTAGAAATATATATATAGCATATCTATAGTATACCCAACTTTATCCACATATACATGGTGCACTCATGTAATATAGCACTATAGCACATCTACACTGAACATATATATATATATATATATATATATATATATATATATATATATATATATATATACGTATTACATATATGTTTGTATACAGTATAGCAAATCTTCAAGACTTGATTCTTTATGTTGTTGCAAAATATAAGCAATATTATCACCCAACCCCTTTATAAAGTTGGATATATAAGTATACACATGTAGAAAAATATATGCTATATAGCAAATGCTTGGTTGCTTATACAGTTGCAAAATGTAAACTTTATCATCGCCCAAATCTATTGTACTAAAATTAGTGTAATACCGCAGTCCCATTCTGCAGGTGATCTACTGACAATGCACAATAATCAGGGGCAACCTACTAACAACACAGCCGCAAAATGGGTTAATACATGCTTTTTGGGGCATTATGTAATGGCACCTGGCCCAATGTGCATTATGAAAAGTGCTACAGAAATACATTTTACTTGTCTTGACAAAGCTGTCATACTTCTAGACTTCGAATATGCATGAGTTGTATGAACCACTTTTGTGATATTTTGATTCCTTTTTGAAGTTTAAAAAACCTTTATTGTAAGTGCATATAGAAAAGAGCAACCAGCACATTCTTCAGAATTAACCTTCTGTTTTCCATAAAACGAAAAAGTCATGCAGGTTTGGAATGACATGGGGGTCAATAAATGATGAAATAACTTTCATCTGTAGATGAATTATCCATATATTGACTACTGTTAACTAGATTTTTAACAGCTAAATGAGAACAAGCCATGCAAGGACTCATGATCTAAAAACTGCCTTCAAGATCCCTTTCCATAGCACTCCACTTTTAGGATTATCTCATATTCAATAAAATATATTTTTAGGCCATTGCAATTTTTTTTCATCCCAATTTAAATATGCATGATCTGAGGAGAGATTATTCAGATGAAAGAGTCCAAAGGAAAAATCCCTAAAAAAGCTGCATCATTTTGGCTGTTTCAGTCCCAGCAGAATCTCACGTTGTAATACGAAAATAAATGCTTCACACGTCAAAGAGTGCCAACTTACAGCATCTCGCACAAAGATCTAGTCGTTCAACCCTTCTGTTATCCTCATTTTTTACTCATGTGATTTATGTTCCTTGAACTCATACTGATGCAAAACCACAGCGGATATGAAAACATTTCAGAAATGTTTTTTCAGAAACTATCAACAATCACAGGGTTTCTCAATTTAATTCATAAACACTGAATTACTTTTATATTGAATGTAATATTTCATTCAGAAGGTGTCAGTTGATGATAACATGCCCTCGTGAACTCTTCAGAGTGCAATTCAGAATGGCAATTCAGATTGTTAAATGGCAAATTGCTCTATTCGCATGAGGCTTGATTTGAAAGTCATAGACAGAGCTTTTGAGTACAGATGTTTGTCACAACTGACCATGTTCCCTGCCAATCATTTCTGATTCACATCTAAGATATTTAATTATGCCTAATGAGAAGCTTTGCTGCAGTCATCAATAATAAACGAGCAACTGGAAAAAAATAACATCAACATAAACTCTCCCTTGAGGCACTGCAGTAAACTTGAATATCAACACATTTTGCATTTTCAAAAATAATACTACATTATTCATTTATCCCAGCTGCTTTGGAGCCAACATTATGCACGTTTTCTTTTATAACAGAACTTACGTGAATATAAACACAGACGCTGATCAAATTAGATTGAAAAGCACAGTAATGTCAATCATTTCTATTATATTTACGCACCATTTAATTCCCCATTTTCCAGAAACCGTTCCGCAGCTATACTTATCAATAATCATAGCACTTTATCACATATTCCACATATGCTGTGTCCCCACTTCACTGTTTATCCAAACAGCTTTGAAGATGAGGCAGAGGTTGTGTTTGATCAAAGTGGGGATGGGACAGAGTCCCTTATTAGCATAATATTCATGCAGATCAGAGTAAATGCTCCATAATAGGGCCTGTCGTTGAAACAAATTGCAGGCGTAGCTCTCAGCAATGCCAACCAGAGTGCCACAAATTCAAATCGGATTTGGCCACGGTGGAATAATCGGAGTAGGCGAATTACGCTGTGATGAATTCCTAATATTTCCCCGGAAATCTGGAGAGCCCCTCCAGGGTCGACTACATTTTGAGGTGAGACACAAACAATTTGCCTGAGATGTATTACATTCCACCCAGACGAGTGAGGAAATTGGCCACCGCGCAGAGTCAGTCAGTCCTAATAGGAATCCTCATTTCAACAGCATCACAATGGCGAATTATGTGGCTATGACTTTTAGCATCATTATTGAAGTTTCAATACACCCAAGGCACAAGGCATGTCAAAATACAATTGTGAGACTTGCACATTGCTGCTTATAGTATCATGTAAAAATGAACAAAGGAATAACATAGACTAGGCTTAAAGTATTTCACAGGAGCTTCTGTTATATTGTGGGTAATAGCTAGACATAGTAGCTGACCGCAGTTTTGTGTTCATGGTCATATACAGTATTGTGTTTACACTTTTTTTTTTTTTTGAGGACAAAATCTTGTAAATTTAATTGAAATTTAATCATCCTATCATATTTCCTGATAATTTACTGACCCTCATGTCATCCAAGATGTTCATGCATTTCTTTCTGCAGTTGAAAAGAAATTGAAAAGGTTTTTTTTTGAGGAACATATTACAGGATTTTTCTACATATAATGGCCTTCAACAGGGACCAACAGGGTTGAAGGTCCAAATTGCAGTTTCAATGCAGCTTCAAAGGACTCTATATGATCCCAGCCGAGGAATAAGTGTCTTATCTAGTGAAACGATCGGTCATTTAAAAAAATAAAATAAATAAAATTACAGATTTATATACTTTTTAACTACAAATGCTAGTCTTGCACTAGCGCTGCGATGTGTGTCCACGACTTCACGCATTACGTAATCACATTGGAAAGGTTAAGATTTTTCCTAGTGGAAGAAATTTTTTAGGTTTCAAAAGTTTTAAACACCCAGGATACACACACGAATGGACAATTTTAAACAATAAACTTACACAAAGATATACAGAGTTCTGGCATGAAACTCTAGATGGCACAGTCTGATAGGTCTAACTCAATCTGACCTAACGACATCATTATCACATGGCACAGCTGATTGGTTCTCTGCTGTATTGGTAGCCAATAAGCTCACTGCTCAACATTCAAATATATGACTAGTGCTTGCTGTAGCAGTTTGCAGTGTGCTTCAGAAACCCTCCACCTTCCCCAGCTCCACCTGTATAGCAGCAGTATTTCTTACATCCTCATAGCAGCATGTTGTGGATGTATTGGCAGTAGCAAGTCTTGGTACTTGTTCTGCCGCAGCAGCAGCAGCAGCTTAGCAGATCTATTCTGCCAAGACTAAATACATTAACATTGTCATGTACATTATCATGCCAATCCCTCTGAGAGTTGTCATGACAGAAATATAAATGTATCGTTCAACATACAACTTTTGAACGGTCCTCCTTCTCCATACTTGTAAACACTGGGTCGGTACTTCCGCCTACGTCATGCGTGACCTTACCAAGTCATGGATGGAGAGCTAGTGCAAGATGAGCATTTGTGGTTAAAAGTCCCTGTTCAAATCCACCATATGGAGAAAAATTCTGAAATGTTTTCCTCAAAAACCTTCATTTCTTTTCGACTTCATTTCTTCTCATTCTTTTGGATGACATGGGGGTGAGTAAATGAGCACAGCATTTTAATTCAGCAGTGAACTTAAGCTTTAAGTCAGATTTACTCTGACTAAAATGACATTGTGCATATTTATAAATTTGCTAATTTAGTTGCTATAGCAAAACAATTTAAATTGAAAGAGATCATTTTACCCCCACTGTTGGGGTAAGATAACCTCCCTACCTGGGCCAAGAAGCCCCAGGCAAAATCTTTACATGAATGTATAAATGACATATATGGTGTTGTTAATGTAAGATACTAAATCAGTTATTCTATTTAAAACTGTATTTTCACAATTTAGTTATTACTAACTGAATAGTCAATGACAGGTGAACTTACTCTGTTATATACAGAAATATAAATATTTACATATGAAGAGTTCAGATGCAAAGCCCCTAAGTGCCGTTTGAAATTCTTCTAAAATGAGCATTTTTATCAGGCTCCTATGTGTAGGTTCAGTAATTTCACTTTAATGGCAATGAATAGGATCTTTTCATTGCCATTTAAGTGAAATAACTGAACATAAACATAGGAGCCTTATAAAAATGCTCATTTTAGAAGAATTTCAAACAACACTTAGTATCACGGTGCACACAGCAGGGAGGAACGAGGAACATGAGACAGAGGAGGAAACTCAAATTAACAGCATTTAATCCAGACAAGGCAGGGCAGACACACAGGGAGTAATGAGTAGACCAGACGACAACTAACTAAACAGGCAGGAACTAAATACACAGGATAATTAAACACAGCTGAACAGAATCTAAACAAATCAAACTAAATTAGGACAGGAATGGGACGGACCAAATATGGGCATAGAGGGGCAAACACAAGACAGGACTGATAACTCCCCCCTCTCGGTGGGTGCTCTGGAGGCCCCTCAGGACAGACACAGACAGGCTTACAGGACAGCACAGACAGTTCGGAGCGCCATGGCAGGCTGAGAGCTCTGGAGACCATGGCGGAGCTGGGAGCTCTGGAAGCCATGGCGGTGCAGGGATCTCAGGAGGTCATAGCGGGTGGTCTTCGTGGCCTTGGCCTCGGCCCGGCCACTACAGCCGGAACCCTACAACCCTCCCCAAAAAAATTCCTTGGGGGAACTTACGGGCTCCGGGGCCCTCCGTGGGCTAGGCACAGAAACAGAAAGCCCTCCGTGGGCTAGGCTCAGAATCTGAGATCCTTACTCAACATGACGGAAGCACAACAGCCCTCCTTGGGCTGAACGTGGAGTCAGGGGCCCTCACAGGGCAAACTCAGGAACCGCTTCCATTTCCGCGACAGAAGTGACTAGAGGAGCCGCCTGCCCCAGACGAGTCTCCATGGACAAGACCGATAAGACAAGGTAGGTTAAAACTGTTCCTGTGGACACAAAAAGACTTTAAAATGACTTTACTCTGGTCAGGGGCTGGAGCCTGCACTGGACTCTTGGTCAGGACACTGGAGCGAACGGAGCTGAAGTGAGCCACAGCCGGCGAACTTGGGTTAGCCCGGTGATCCCGCCGAACTCCCACGCATTATCTGTGGGCTATGGCAGAAGGACGAGCAGTGACTTCTATGCCGCGGGGAAATCATACAGGAACAAAAAAAAAAAAAAAACGAAAAAAAAAACGGTGAAAAGGGGGCGCCGCTTACTTTCGGTTTAGGTCTGGTCTTCTGTCACGGTGCACACACGGGGAGGAACGAGGAACACGAGACGAGGAGGAAACTCAAATTAACAGTCTTTAATCCAGACAAGGCAGAGCAGACACACAGGAACACTGGGAGTAATGAGTAGACCAGAAGTAAACTAACTAAACAGGCAGGAACTAAATACACAGGATAATTAAACACACAGCTGAACAGAATCAAAGCAATCAAACTAAATTAGGACAGGAACAGGACGGGCCAAATATGGGCATAGAGGGGGAAACAGACAAGACAGGACTGACACTTAGAGGCTTTTGCATCTGAACTCTTCATATTTTATTGCCCATATTTTAATTTAATATGTCACAATAACGACACTATGGATTCAAGTTGAAGAGTTTCACTCACTATACTATATTTAAAAAAAAAACGAAGATGTCCCTCTAACATGACACTCTAAAAAATGACCCTCTAACACTAGCATTCCCTATTCCTTTTCTATTCTGTCTGCTTGTTTTCTTTTTATTTATTATTGAAGAAAAAAAAAAAAGAAAAGAAAACTTGGTATGTGTACTGTGTTATGCTAACTGAGATTTGTCACAGCACTTACATATTATTACTCTTTTTTTGGTTTTGATTGATTCTGTTGTCCTAATTTGTAAGTCGCTTTGGATAAAAGCGTCTGCTAAATGACTAAATGTAAAATGTAAATGAAATGTACATCTAATTCATGGAAATATTGAATAATAATAATAATAATAATAATTATGTAATAATTTTATAACAATAATATAAATAATAAGTATTGAATTTAAAAATGATAATACTAGGAACAACATACCACTTGGGACCTTCTGTGCCAATTTTGGGAAGCCATCTTACACCAAGGCTCAATTTTTTTTTTCTTTTTGCTTAAAAATGAAAACTATAATTTTTACTCCACATATCTAAAACACTGAAGTGCAAAAATTCCTTATTATTGTATAGACACAAAAAAAAAAATAATGTTCAAAATAACTGTCTTTTTCCCTTGCCGTTATGTTTAATTATCTGTTAGTTATTAATTGTCTGTGTTTTAGTGCATTGTTATGGAAAGAGTGCATTCACAACATGCCTACACATAGTAACTACTAGTACATAGTTGAAATTGAATGCATTTGTGTTATTTTGTGCAGAAGCAAATCAAAAACGGTGTTTCTTACACTGTAAAAAAAAAAAGTTGAGCAAACTTTAAAAAAAATGTTTTTACCAGTTTCAGCAGATTTTTGAGTTTGCTCAATTTATTTTTGTGGGAGATTATCAAATTTTTGTTGTATAAACTTGAAGCAACAAGTTGAGAAAACTCAAAAATCTGCAGAAGCTGGTTGCCTTAAAATTTCAAGTTGGCTCAACTTTTTTTTTTACAGTGTATAGGGCCTATATCTGATTATTCTAATATGTAAAGGATGCATTTGGGTGAGCACTGATCAGTTTATTTTGTTCATTCGGTGTTCAGCTTCACCTCAAGCAGCTCAAAGCGGGTCGACATTATTGACTATGATTGGATTGTTTGAAACAGGGAAAATAGTTTTTCAATGCTTTTGCATTTACTTTTTGTGTCTACCTATTATATGTATGTATATATATATATATATATATATATACACACACACACACACACATATATATATATATATATATATATATATATATATATATATATATATGTGTGTGTGTATATATATATATATATATATATATATATAATTTTTATTTTATTTTTTTTTTTAACCAAAATTTCATCTTACAGGCTCCTTAGTTCATTATCATTGATGGAAAAAAAAAAAGATAAACCAGCAATTTTGTTATCGAGACTTTTGTTCCTTTTCCTACAGCACATTTACATTTCTTCTTCTCCCGTCTTCACTTGTGTTGTGTTTACTTCTCCTCTTGATACGGGTCACATCACAGTTGTCGCTCAACAAAACCTGTTAGGGCAGATGTCGAGAGCCAGGCAGGTTCTCCAGTAACTAAGGTTGGTTGACATACAAAAGCGAGCGAACCTTCAGCTACATCTGTGAAGTTCAGGAAGACGGACAGCTACGGAGTTCTCTCGCCTTCCTTTTTGATGAGATGGCTGTCAGATGTCTCTGTGCCTCCACTAGAGTTTACATTTGGAGTCCAAGTCTGCTTCTCACTACAAAGACATCTAAGACTCTCTAATCCTCAAGGCCAGAAGGTGAAGAAAGTTTCCAGGGGTCAAACAGCATGAGTAAAACCATGACACTCACAGATACTGGTAAAGTTTACTTACTGGACATGCTCAAAATTCTTCTAAGATCTCTTATAAATATTTAAGTTCTACTTGCTGCAGGTATGAGTTCAATGTGCATTTATGCAGTGATGGCATATACTGTAAAATATGTATATTATTCAGTTTTAGGCAGTTTTCAGTCCTCATTTAAATTGTATGACAAATGCTTCATTAAATTATCAATATTCTAAATTCAGAATATGTAATATATTTAATTCAAATAAATTAAAATATTAACCCTTAAAATTTAAAAAGAAAATGTTTCAAAATTCTAAACAATACAGTTTGATGAATGGCAAAGAAGCAACATTTTCTTTGGCATTTATAAACTAGTTTAATTAATAAACTAATTCAAGCATTTTTCAACATGTAGTTTAAACTATTTGTTTAAATTATACTCTTGCTAAAAATTATTTTAATTTATTTGGTGCAGGCAGTTCAATTACACACTTCTGCAGGTTAAAAGCACTTTTGAGCAATGGCTGCCATTTAAAATTAGTGTTTTGATAAATTCATTTTTTTGCGAACAACATGTAAATTATTATTTTAAAATAGATGTATTACCATTACCAAGTCAGAGCTCACAATACACATTAGGGAAGGGTAATGTGATCTTCCAGTGAGGTGACCAGCTTCATGTAAAATAAAGCAGCTTTTATTATAATATATATTTATCATTTTAAAGAAGTTCTAATAATTTCTTCTTGGGCCAAACTTTTTAACGAGGTAAAAATTTCCAACTTTAACTTACATCTAATGGTATTATGATCTCATCTTTGAACAATTAGCTTTGCCTGATACGACTTCACATTACAGCCTTCATAGCCTTAGGCATTTGCAAACAATATAAAATAAGGTTTACAATTGATAGTAAACAGCAGGACTGTGATGAGCCTGTGATACACATCAGCTTGAAAAGAACTCTTTCATTGAGTCTCATTTGCAGAGGCCATTGAGTAATAAAACAACAAGATAACATGCATTCTATTCAGCAATAAACTTATGGTATTCAAGCACAATAACAATAATGGAGAAATTGCCACACAATAGTTTTTGGTACTTGTTTTTCCACACTGGAATTATTATTATAATTTTTTTTTTTTTTATGAGACATAGACCATAATAAAAAGGAAAGCACAAACATAAAACAATAAACTATTAGATCGAGTGGAGCTTACAGAGGTATATCATCAAATTTCCTATATTACATCCTGATTGGGACTATAACAGAGTTTCACAATAATTTAAATATGTAATTTCATTAAATATAGCAATTGCAAAGGGTTTATTTTTAATAGTGGGTGGTCTCACAAACACTGTGCATTGAGCTATAGGGAAATAGAAAATGGGAGAGGCTTATGAAGGAAAACACATTCCAGGAGAAACCAAGGACAGGAACATAACAAGAGGAACTGACATGAAAGTCTGCTTTCTACTTCCTCTGAAGACAGACTATATGTTTCAGTCATTGCTATGTTTCATAGTAATGGGGCATGGGAGTGATGCCTCTGTGTGAGGGCTAACGTTTAGACTGCGTTGCATCATAAGATTTCATAACGTAAGCCACACACGTCTTCTGTTAAAATGTTAAAAAACAGGGTATATTATTCTTATTCAAAACCATTTCTCAGATTCATTCGAATAGTGAAAAGAAGCCCCTTTGTGGCCAAAATTCATGAATATGAGTTATGAACTACACCTCACAGACAATGGATCTCAGTATAACGCCCTGAGCCATATCTTTAGAGAGTGCGCGCGCAAAGCAGAACACTTACGTCCTCGATTCATAACAGGAGGGAGGAGAGTGGAGTTAAATGAGTCACTGAGTGGTGCCACTCTTAGATAATGGCCAAAGCCCACTGTGGGAGAGCGAGGAGAAAAAAGGCCAATAAAAAATTATTAAATGGATTTTCATCTTTCTGCCAGCACAAACGCTTGCCGTGCCAGGCGTTCTCCCAGCGGCACCCACCGAATGATATTCAACGGCCCCTCCAATTTCAATATGACAATGCCAACGGCAAAAGCATCACGTCCCTCGCCGCTGCGCCGCAGATACACTGAACTTCGTGACATCGGCTTGATGATCCAGTTTCGGCTGGTTTTTAATTAACCTGAGGGTCAGATCTCAAAGCACACCACTTTAGGGAATTTTACTATCTGGATGAAGGACGGTTAGATACATCCACAGATTAAAGATATGGAGGAGATTTAATTGACTACCCTTTATGATACTCCAGAGAGGCGATGAATACGTGCACTTCCATAATGCTGAAATTGGAAAGTAGCCTATTCGTATTAATGCCAAAACATACACTGCATAATAATACCGAATGCTCTATTGAAAAAATCGTCTAACTGAACGACGATATTGAATGGGTCCATCAAAGTCAATGCCGATGAAAGCACTTACTGTAGCTCCATTTGACGTTAAATAGACCATCATGAAAGCTGAAATTAGAGGTTTTGTTCCACTGTTTTCCCGCAGTTATTAATCATTTATGCGCAATGTCACGAAAAGTAGAAAGTCAATTGGAATGGATGTATTTCTGTAACACGTCTGTCTCGAGTTCACAGAGGGAGGTAGCCACGTATCCTCACCACCGCGGTTCTCCAAAGAGCAAAAGTCCTCCCTCAAACGCATTGCAGAAAAACAAATACTGCCTTGATATCATACCGAACACAAACTCTCCAGAGAGGTGTAGCATATCCTGAATGCTCAATGATCTCATTAACCGCTGCCCATCTCACAGGGAGGCGGAGGTCAGAAGTACACAACACGGTTGTAACCTTTTGTCTCCTGGCAAAATCAATGACTGCAAATTATATTTAGAGTAGATATGGAAAGTGAGACCACTCATCTCGAGTGGCAGCTAAGATAATCATCCGCAATCGCCCGAGTGTCTCTGAAGCTCTTGCCGCTTTAACTAGGAAATTAGGATGAATAACTACACATGCACTAAAAAAGAAACATTTCACTCAGAAATTGCTAGCAAATTTCACAAACAACGAATCAAACATGGAATTCAAAAACACTGGGACAGTATTTCTGTGTAAAATGTACTCCAGTAATTTTTGTTTTAGTTTACAGCTTTGAAAAGTCACTGCATGCGTCTTCCTATAAAATAAAATTCATGGAAAGCATCCTTGTTTTGACATAGACTTCACAAATCGTGATTTCCTCTTACATTTAATGCTCTCTAAACACTCTGAAAAAACAGTGACTCTGTCAAAATCTCTTTCCCAGCAGACATCAGAGGAACTTTGAAGAGGTGCTGTTAGTGTCGATAGACTTTCCTCTTCTTTTATTCTTTCCCTTTTTTCAATGTTAAAGCCCAACCACTGAGAGGCTTTCATTCTGCTTTTGTGTCACAGATGTGACCCACGCTTCTATTCAGTATCTCTGCAGGGGCACACTCAAATGAGCTCTGTTTTTAATGGCATAATGAAGCTCTCTTCCGCAGCATCATGGGAAGCCAACGTTAAAGGTTGGAGTTTGTAATGGATATGCCACAAAGAGGCTCCGAACGCATCGCAAAAGAAATTAATATTACGTTTCAGATAAGACGTCAAACACTGTGGCTGGTTCTTTGTTCGTGCCACCAACATAGCAACGGTAGCCTGAGCTGACATTTCCCGTTTGTAATGATGTTTTGTTCTTCGTCCTGCTAGGTGCAAGTGCAATCTGCATGCCAACAGCTGTGTTTTTGACAAAGGGAAGCTGGGGTGCGAGTGCGAGCACAACACTACGGGGCCGGATTGCGCACGCTGCAAGAGACACTACCAGGGCCGAGCCTGGAGCATGGGCTCCTACCTGCCCATCCCTAAGGGTACTGCCAATATCTGTGAGTACATCCCGCCATCTCCTTCTTGACATGACTCATGGGAAAGCATAGTGCTCCATCAAGCACCGAAACGTGACCTTTTCAGTCGTGTTCCAAATGACATTTTACTTTGAGAGCAACAAAAAAAAGGACGGACAATAAGCCTGTAGGCAGCACATATTACAGCAACTCAGGTTTTCCTACAGCTGCAAAAAATTTATAACTAGTGGCAAATGGCAGGCTTCTGAAATCAATGTTATTTTAGTATCACTGATATACTATTATGTTTTGTGAATATTTTGAATTTGAGGTTTTTAGTCATTTTGTTGTTTTTAGTAGGTTTTTTATATTTAGTTTTATTCGTTTTAGTACTTCAAGAAATGTTGCTTTGATAACAAGCTAAAATAGGATTTTTTAAAAGGTGGCTTTTCATTTTATTTAATTATCAGTTTTAGTTTTAGTTAACTATAATAACCCCACTTGAAATTAGGAGGTAAAGATATAAACAAACATTTAATTTTAGTAATTGTTATATTAGTAATATAATAATTTACATTTTAATAATATAGTCACTTTAAATAGTAATAATATTTGACAATATCTTCTTTTATTTATGTATTTTTATCAAATACTGTAAACGCAGCTTTGATGAGCATTAGACTTACTTAATATATAATATAATACAATGTTTATTTTTCTGCGTGTCTGTACTGCCACTCTTGCATCCTCAGACACCACTGAAATAAACTCAAAAATTTTCTGTTATTAACTTGTTTGTGCTTCTCCCAACCTGTGAGAGCCAGAAGTCATCCTCTTCTTTAGCTTCATCTTGGCATTGAGTGGTGGCACATCTGTCAAGTTCTCAACCCAAGGCAGGGGGCTCATTGCCCTAATAAATCTAATGAAGTCAGTAACTGTAGCTCAGGGACAGCGAGAGGCTCGGCACTGTCCAGATGGTGGGAGGAGAACCCTCTGGCCCCCTCAGTGCAGGTCCACTCAAAACTTAGTCACTGCCATCAAGCACAAGCCATATACTTATACAGTCCCAAGCAAAGGACATTTTACCGGATGCTGCATCGCAAGGAGGAATGCGGCAGCGACATTTCGGTTTATGAATGTTCTTTTCCTCTTTTCTGCATTCTCAACACTGCAGTGATGCATGCGTGATATTTTATGGCAATATTAGATTCAGTGCACCTGAAGTGCTTTTGTGTGAGTGTGTAGGTGGTTGTGTATGAGTTTACATGCTTTTGAAAGCCTTTAATATCGCTCTAGCCTTTCCCCCCGTTATGAAGGCCCTCATAATGCAGGGGCAAAGCTCAGACTGACAGCCAGTTATTAAAAACCCAATACCAGGACACATCTGTGCCCAACAGAGGAAACCAAGGACCACCTATCAAAAGTAATATTAGCACCTGTTTTGGCAAGAAATCCACAATGCAACAGGCTTGCATATGAAATCAAAATAACATTATTGCCCCTGCAGGTTTGGTGAAATCAATAGTCCTCGACTGTTGCATCATTCCCCTTCTCGCAAATGAGCACGATCGCAACGACATGCTCGTATTACATGTGAGGTTATGAAACATATGGCTCTCACATAAAGATAAATTTGCTGAAAGTGCAGAATTTAATTAAGCTGTAATAGCTTTCATCTGTCATCAAGTCTTGTTCACAAGGGCAATTTATTTCTATGTTAAGATTCATGGTATGCAGGACCCTGCTCATGCAGATATATGGCTGCATGTGACCTCACGTCTAATAATTCAGCAGGAAATGAAATCCATGACTTTGTCTGGTGGGATGGGCTTAAAGAGTCAGGAGGGAACATTTTGTATGAGAGCAAAAGTGTCCTGCTGTGCCAATACACCAGCACCATACTGCCAGACACAGTAGAGGAGATTTCTCTATGCATCAAACAAGGCTGGAAAGGGATAAGTTTTTGTTTACACTGGGTTTGAGTTAACTATTGGGATACTGTTCTTTTTTCTTTTCTTTTCTTTTCTTTTCTTTTCTTTTCTTTGCTGCAACAAAATGCTAATCATCGTGGTTGAGGATTGAGAATGTGTCCAATTTATTTCCTGAGTTTAAATTGGATTTTTTACATTGCATTTAAAATTTATGAAGGGGACTATATAGACATTTCTCAGTGTATTTTTGTCAGTTTTGGGGAGTAGTTACATGTAACGGAATAAATGTTCAATTAAATTACAGCTACTTATGAAAATTTTTGTGATTACAAAGGGGGTTAGATCTGAATATTTTCACACACAAACACACACACACAGACAGATTTATTTGATTTAATTCCCAAATTGCATTGACTTCTCTAAAGTATGAGATACCAATGTTTCAGGAGTTTAGGACACATGCTTATTCGATAACTGTTTTATTTCATATTTGGGTTTATGTATATGCTTTATTTTTTAAGTGTTTTTGTTTGTTTGTTTGTTTGTTTGTTTTTTCTTCAATGCATTGTTAGATGCCAGTGTTTTCTGTCATTGCTATGCAAAGATTTGATTTCAAAAACAGTATCATAACCACTAAACTATATCTTGTGATTTTCAATCTGTATTTAACCTCAGAATTATCTCAAAGTAAGAAGAAGTGCTAAAGACTGATTTTGTGGTGACTGTGCTTTAAAATAGTTTTTTTTTATAATCTTAATTCAAGTGTCTGAGAGTAATGGGTGTTAAACCCTGCCTGGTTTAAATGATTAACAGTTGAAAACATTCATTAGAAATTTAGAAAGGTAATCAAAAAGTAATCAAAGGTAATTAGTTACATTACTTTATTAAAGTAATTAAAATAGTTACACTACTTATACATTTTAAATAGGGTAACTTGTCATCTGTAACCTATTACATTTCCAAATGAACCTTCCCAACACTGATTTTTGTGATCATATACATAACCTGTATGTTATTTTAATTAACATTAATAACAATTACAATTAATGTTATCATTGTGAATGAAAATTACATACAGGTATGTTATGTGTATGATCCCGTTTATGGGTAATTTTACTAAAAATGTAAATATATAATAATAACTCTGTAATATATAGATATTAAATATATATTCTTATTTGTATATACATATTTGTACATATTTATGTATATATACAAATTTATAACTATATATTCAGATTTACATTTATATATCCAGACTTACATATTCAGATTTAGTTCTGTATATTCATGATTTACATTTATATATTCTGACTTGTGACTATATACTGTATATATCATTTCCTGTTTGGTCGTTTATAATATATACATATGGTGGATGGTATGCTTTATTTAACTTTCAGGTTTCAATAAGTTAAGTTAAGTTAAGTTAAGTTAAGTCGTGACGTATTGTCAAGTATGGTGACCCATACTTGAAATGGTGCTCTGCATTTAACCCATCCAAGTGAACACACACACACACACACACACACACACACACAGTGAACACACACCCTGAGCAGTGGGCAGCCTTACTCCAGTGCCCGGGGAGCAATTAGGGTTTCGGTGCCTTGCTCAAGGGCACCTTAGTCATGGTATTGAAGGTGGAGAGAGTGCTGTTCATTCACAATCCTCACCTTCAATTCCTGCAGGTGCAGGAATCGAACCAGCAACCTTCGGGTTACAAGCCCGACTCCCTAACCATTAGGCCACGACTACCCCAAGGACATCAGATATGCAGGGGGAAAAAAACAAAACAATCAAACAAGGTTCTGGACAGTCTATATAACGTTCTGATTATAATGAGCAGTTGCGGATTCCACATCATCACAAGCAATGACAGACCTGAATAGTTTCAGGATAAATTCAAACCACATGAAACCTAAGAAGTTCTCTCTTTCATTAGTCGAGAACAACACAATGTTTTGTGACTACATTAAGTTTCTTTGTATTGCAGTTCTGTAAATTTCCTGTCATTCCAATTCAAATTCCAATTTAACATCCAACGGGACGTGACAAATTCAATTGAAATTCCAGCTCATGAACTGAAAGGAAGCCGATTTCATTTCATGAAATTCATGCGGATGAATTTATGCTCTGCGTACTACAGTATATAGTTTTGTGGAATCGATCGTATTCGTTTATGCACAGATGTCACATTAGCATTGCATACAGATGCAATCTTCATATAAACAGCAAAAATGCATGAAATGCTTATTATGCGTGTGTGGCAGCCTTAACCAGGCAGAACCTTAAGATCTTGATCTTATGTTTGCAGAGGAGGATTTTCAATTCTGTGCTCTTGTTGTGTCCCATGTGGGAAGAACAGGTGCTTGAGAAGCGAAGAATTATGTGTGTTCGGTACTTTTGTGATAAATAAGATGTGTTTTGGTTTAATCAATGCACACTGAGCTCATCTACCAGCTGTCCACTTCTGCCTGTTTTCCAGACTTGTCATTCATAGCTCAGGTGAGCAGAATTCCCAATTAGCTTTGAGTCGCTAATGCTGTAATGAGGCCTATGATGTGCTGTGAGAGTTGAACGCAAGAATTCAACCACGTCTGAGTCTGAACTCTTTTGGGGCTAAATATAATGTGGCGATAAAATATCTGTTAGTCGCTGTTGCTGGTTTAAGCATTGTACTAAAAAAACCTGGAAACTGTAATACAAAAGATCACATAAAGTGTAAAGCACCTCAGTGGTCTGTGGTTCTGAAGCAATTGCATGCTGAGATATTCAGTGCTGTTATTCTTTGAACAGTGTCCTATAGACTGACTGGAGAGCAACACGTAGGTGCAGTGGTTTGAAATGTCAGACCTGTCATAATAATAATAATATAAAAAAAGAATCTGATGGATAGGAAAGTTAAATCATTTATTAAAATGTGTGCTAACTAACAGCACCGCTGATTAATGAATAACAAATAACATAAAACACTCTGGCAGGCCGCATGTACTCTAGCAGTTAAAAGAAAGAGCTACACAATTCATTTTGTAGACAAATGCAAACTGTGCCTATGCATTTAATCACAAAATTAACATTTGTATTTATTCTAAATATTGGAGTGGGTAGTAGCAGAAAACCAGTCAACAAGTATGGAAACTCCTTCAATATAGTTTAAAAATCCGGCATACTGCCATTAGTGTTATTTTATAATGTGATGAAACTAGGGATGTCAACGTTAATGCGTTAACGCATGCGATTAATCAAAACAATTTAACGCGTTAATATTTTTTTAACGCAGATTAATCGTTTGATAAGGTTTGACCCCAACTTCTTCCCGTCATCTCAGCGTAGAAGGTTATCTATCATCGTGTGATGACTGTACAGAGAGCGAGCCGGTGTTGCCAGGGTAACTGCACAAGTGGGCTATTTTGAAAATACGGTCGCGGGAAAAAATTACAGAGCTGTGGGTTGTGTTTTTTTGGGCTACTTTTTTAATGTACCGTGGCCTCTCAAAGTGTATATAGACAAATAAAAATTAAAATAGATCCTTATACTTTAAATGTATCCCTGGCAACTTAAGAACGGAGAGGTGGTAACATCACAAACAAAGTGAGTTTCAGCAGAGCATACATGTTAAGGCTTTTACACAGCAGAAATAAACATGACAACAGCCACTGTATATTATATAAGATAATAAACGCACGATTACGATAGGATATGGTTTGTATGTGATTTTCTTGAGATTGAATGTCTACATCTGAAATGCTAATTTGTGCAGAGATATAAAAGGGTATAAATAGCATATTTTAACAACAGTAAATGACCAAATTCCACATGTGATCGCAAAAGGAAGTCATTACAAACACTCGATGGTGGTTTGAAGTGAGTTCTAGTAAAAGTGTATTATTAATCTCATAAATTGTCTTATGTAGCATGATGCTAATGTTAGCTCTAATGCAGCTGCAGAACAAATCCAATTCTTCTTCATAATACATTTTGTCATAATACTTCATAAGGTTGCAAGAAAATGTTTTTTTTTTTTTTGTATTTATTTAGAAATACTTTTGATAATAGTTGGGTAAATGTATGCTGGGATTGAAGCGATGTGGCTTGGTAAACGTTTTATTGCCAGTATAAAGGCTGGTAATGGCGGAATAAAAACAAAAGAATAATGATAAAATAATAATAAGGATTATGTCTCGTACCTGGCGGAAGTGTGAAAGATTCTGTTTTCTTAAACTAGTTTCATGCATTTCTTTTTCAACACATTTACAGGTGAATCCTAGAATTTTAAATTTGCGATTAATCATGATTAATCACAGCCCGTGACTGTGATTAACACAATTAAATTTTTTAATCGATTGACAGCACTTGATGAAACATACATTAGTTTGCATTTAGGCAAAATGTAATGTTTTGCAATGTATCCCATAATTTTCTAATGTACAACTGTCCTAGAGTTTCAGCCCTGTTTTTTATCATTAAAAAATATTCTTTAGAAATAAAACAGGTGCTTGAAATATATAACTTTTTTTGTATACATTCATCCATACATAAATACATTTAAAAATGAACTACTGGCCCAAAAGGTCAAGAAAGAAAAAAAAAAAAACTCATTGCTGATCCCTGCCAATGCACGTGTGCTTTTTGAAACAAATAACAGTTTTCAACCCAGTTTTGTAATTGCCAGTGATGATACTGTGGCACACAGAACTGCTCATTACAATCAGAGAGTGGCCAGAATCATATGAGCTGGTTTGATTATGTTTTTTCCTCCATATCTGATGTCGTCACTGAAAACATGAAGCTGTTGGTTATCACATATTTATCTGACTTTTTGAAAAGGCTTCTATAAATGGAGTTTAATTCATGCAAGTTCTTTCTTTTTTTTCCCAGGTATCCCGAATAATCTTGGCACCTCTGGTGAGTTTTTCACTCATGGCATAATGGACATCATTTGTATTGTGTTTATATAGATAAGGAGACTTTAATATGTAAAACTGAATTCTTTCGAATATTCAAACATACTAATTCAAGGTCTGGTGATAAAAGTGACTTAACCCCAGTAGATTAACACTCGATTAATAAATAATACTGAATAAAAGCCAAGTATTTTGATTCTTATTTTTCATTTCATCTAGTTCGACCGAATGCTTCTTCTCTTGGAGCAGCAAACCGAAATCAAGGTAAGACTTTCAGAAATCATCTCATTAATACCTGTAAAACATCCAACCACACAATTATTTTTGTTTCCAGCTTGAGGATCCAAACCCTCATACTAACAAAGCGCCTTTGTTTATGTCTACTTTGATCTCCTCTACGATTTCAGTCCAGCCTCAAATCTCAAAACACTGTCCAAGAAACAGTTCTGAGTGACTCACTGTCTGCGGTTAGTTTGTTGTTAGGTTGTTGATGACAACGATATGTTTAGAATTAGAAAAAAATAACATGAAAAAAATGTTAACGTTGTCATGAACTGTGATTTGATAGTTTCTAATGCTAGTCAGAGGCTGCTAAAATGCATTTTGTCACTGGCATATACATAGATGGTCTCAAAGCTTAAGGATAAACTAAAATAAATGTTTATTTTGTGGGGTCTTTAAGAAAAGAGGATTGAAAAAACTGAAGGCTTCTCATTTTCAGCTCTCCTGCTGATTGTGAGTGACAGAGAGTGGTCTCTTTTCTGTCAGGACCAAATGCAGAACAAAATAGAGGATTGTGAGATTGTGAGAATCTGTCTGGTTGTTCAACACCTCACATCTTCTAGATCTAAACCTTCTTTTAGTAAGCAGTCAGCGGACAGTAGTGTTTAATGATGACCTCCCAGATATCAGGCTCTTCTAATAACCTCTCAAATGTAATTAGGCTCAAGTATCTGTTTTCTCCTGCCTGGCCTCTTCATGGAATAGAAGAGTGAAAATGAGGGGAAAAAAAGATGAGATGGTGGTAGGTTTATGCACACAGATTTCAAAGGCTTGATAGAAATTAATATCTCGAGCAGAAGAAT
Source organism: Acrossocheilus fasciatus (assembly GCA_036784905.1). Taxonomy (NCBI): domain Eukaryota; kingdom Metazoa; phylum Chordata; class Actinopteri; order Cypriniformes; family Cyprinidae; genus Acrossocheilus; species Acrossocheilus fasciatus. The sequence continues at coordinate 14,809,473 of CM071939.1, read as the reverse complement.
ACAGTGGAGAAACCATCACTCAGACCATAAAAATAAAAGAGATACACAGGGTAGAAAAGTGTGCTGGGAAATATGAGCATTGGGCACTGAAATTTGTTAATGAGTTAGAGAGTAGTAAATATTGCTAATCAATAAAGACAGTGTATGATATATGGGAACTTAGAGTAAAATAGCTTGTAGATGATGAGCAGAAGGCACAATATTCTAGTAGTGAAATTTATCTTTATTTTATTTATTCTAAAAAATGTCTTAAAGGTTTGTTCTGTTCTGCAAGGGGGGAAAGAACAATGCTAAATAAAATTAAAGTAACCGTATAAATGTGCCTTGTTTATTGTTTAAAAAACAATAAAAACCACAATCAATAATAATGTACAGTATGGAAAGTGAATAGTTATGTTGACATTAGGTAAAGATTACATTAAACAGTGAAAAGAAAAAAAAATATCGCTAACTAGAAAACAATAATATTTTTTTGTTTAATTTTGTCTTGAAACAAAACCAGTTGAGAATGACTGATCTAGGCAATACAGTGCAGGACCAATGAGTAACACTTAAACTACTTAAAACTATTAACTAAAATGGGAACAGGATTAACTAATCAGTCAGTATAGCAAATTTAGGACAGGGATAGTTCCATATTAGCTAATCAGTAATTACTGAATGAAATTAAAGTAATTTAAAATCTAGTAAATAACTATGATAAATGTGTAAATATTACCAATTATACAACAATTACACAAAAAGAGTGCAATATTCTAGGGATATCAGAACTCCAACCATTTCATTGTTTGTATCACTCTGCTTGCAGTATTTCTCACAGCGAGTGGCATGGCAGATGCCCAAATTCATTATAATTTTAAAAATAATACTGTCACAGAATGTAGTTTTAACACTTTTAGGCAAGAATTTACTTGTATAGACTTCAAATATGCGGTTTGTTAATAAAGATAATGTCTATTTGAAAATTTGCTTGGATGTTTTCGGAGATGTGAGCTCCAGGGCATCAGCGGCCATTCAGCGCTCATAAACCGACCGAGAGCAACCTTACCTCAGCCAGTTCTTCTAGAATTTGCTGCTGGCTCTGATGTCACTATAGTGATTAAACATGAGATATAATTCGTTTTGGGTAAATCTAATGGGCAGTCTTTGGTCTCATTAATCCATTAAAGGTGCCATAGGTGATTGTCTTCAGAAACATTTTTTGTTATTCTGGTTGAAAGTCTCTTCACATCCTGATAGCAATCATTAAGTTAAGTGGTCTAAATGTATTTATCTGTATTTATATATTCTGGGGAAGGTGTAGGACCAAGAAATGTTTGTCCAATCAAAACGCTCGGTCCGAGCGTTTTAATTTCCTTTCCTACCTGCCTGTCAACGTATGTATTTGCATACTGTTCGCGCAGACAGGATACGCCATCAGCGCGTTCACACATGCTATTGCAGACAGAGCGAGAATGGCAGACAAACATCAACAAACCGATTTTCCTTCCTGGTATTGTAGTACTTTTACTAACTGTGCTGTGAAGTTTTCTCAACTGTGAATGACACATGATGTAGCCCAGCGGTTCCCAATTCCAGTCTTCGCGTCCCTTGTCTCTGCATATTTTGCATGTCTCGCTTAATTAACACACTCCGTTCAGATAACCAGCTCGTTAGAAGTGAGCTCCGTGCATGAACTGTGTTCCAATTTGGCATGCTCCCTACACAGTGTTCATTGCTCTCTACTCCCTCACGGATTTGCACTGCACAGCGTCTTCACACACAGACGAAACTTACTAGAGAAGTGTGAAGTGTGACATAATACACCTCTGTAAATAAATACAATTTAAATTCACATCTCACACACTTTAATGCCCTTTGTATGGAACATACGCTTTGAACTGGGATCATGGCAGAATATCTGGTGATGTCCACTTCGACAGGGCACTTATTACAGTCGAACAGAACAACCGTCAGATGTAATAAGATATACATATGAAAAGTGCAGAGCGGCGAGGGCACAAGGACTGTAATTGGAGACCGATGATGTAGTAATTTAATGTTGTCTCTGGTATTCTGCCCTTTAAGCGTATGTGCATTGAGGGGGCGTGGCTTTGGACGGCAATTGCAGGGAGGGTGGGACGTTTGCTTTTAGTGCTATCAGGCTAAAGTTAGCATTTTCCGAGATCTCCTATTGCACCTTTAATTGTTCCATAGCAAATAGTTTTGGCAGGGGGCAAAATCTAATCACGTTATATTTTGTGCAATTTCAATGCTGTATATCAAAGCACTGCCTTTGTACTTTTGACTAAATTGAATCGGCATTTTCGAATTAGTAATGGAGGCTTGGGTTCTGTGGCGGAAGGAAGTAGTTCTGTGCAAAAGAGTGTTTTTAAAGACAACCCAAGAAAAAATGGCTGTATATCAGCACGCTGTTTACCTACAGCACTTGTGAGAGATATTGCTCAATTAATTACTAACCACAACATTAACATATCTGATATGTAACCAAAATTTTAAACATGGTCATAGAATGCACCACTAATTACCCTGTTACCTAGTTACTCTGCAGTAACCTCTAGTGAATTGGGCCATATACTGTCAAATTTTTCACTTTAAAATAATGCTCCAGATCATTAGTAATTCCTGCAGAGTAACTACGTAACACTGGAGTAATTAATGGTGCATTGTATGACCATGTTCACAGCAAAACAGAAAACTGTACACATCTAAGACTTGTTAATTTTGTGTTTACTTTAATCTAATTTAGACATTGCTGATTACCTAATTAAGAACTATCTCAGTTCTCGCTTTAATTAGTTAATCCTGTTTCCATATTAGTTAATAGGACAGTAGTAGCTGAAGTGTTACTATAGTACTGAATTACTTCATGCATAGTTACCTATTAATGACTCACCATTATTCTAAAGCATTATCATTAAACTGAAGAAGATCTCAGTCTCATCCATAATAGTACACCACTCCGAGGTTCATCTCAAAAAGGAGCACTGAAACCTCTTCTCTGACCTGTCAGGGAACGAATGGATCTGTCGCATGCATGCGTCACTATTGCTCAACTCAGGAGCTGCCTGTTCTGTTCCGTTAGCGTGTGAAAAAGTCACCATAGTTGGCGAAGGTGCAATACAGCACACATGTCTCCCAGGGAGAGACAGACCTCGGCCAGGGTTCACACCTCAGTTTTTTCTTAGGTCAGAAGGTAAAGCGCAACACAAGTGCAAATGCAATCTAAGCCACTGTACACTGCATATGACGGATGACCTTGCACGTCTTTGACAATGAAAATGAAGACCGGGACAGACGTGAGTGTCTGTGTGTTCAGTGCTCCCTCGGTGCGTATGTACATATTTGAAGAAAGAAGCAGTCAAAGGAACAGCAGCAGCGGGTCTGTCTTCTGGGTACACTTGAACCTCACCCTTCCCTCGAATCTAATCTTGGGTACAGATGCTCATGGAAAGACAATAGCTCTGTAGGGTCCTCTGGAGGCCTGTCAGCATTTGGTTAATCCCATACACAGTGAACAAAGTAAACTCCAAGCCTGGAGATTTAAAGTTTAAATCCTAGCAAAATCTTTCCAGAGTTGTCGCTCAAAATGGACACTGAGCTTTTTTGAGCACCAGTTAAACCATGCCAGATGGGCTTTTCGTGGAGAGATATGATAAAAAAAAAAGTGATATTTCAGTGTTAAAATTGCCCTCAGCACTTAAAATGCTTAAAAGTGTCTCTTTTGAAGTGATGCACTTCTGTTTGTTTGTATAATAGTAGAATTTTAGTAATAGTGCAGAAAAACTGTCTATATTTAAACTATGGAAAAACAGAGTGAAAATAATAAAATGTGGATGCATATTACTTTTTTAATAATATGTAAATAAAAAATGGCTTCTGATCGATCGATACATTGTTCCAGCAATGCTAAAATGCACAATATAGCAACGATTTTGATGCGGAAAACCTCTTCACCATGTCTGTGATTAAATTAGTGATTTATAAGTCTCCCTGACTGGGGGTGTGTTTCCCGAAACCAATGTTATCCAATATATGATCGAAAGTTCTGTCGTTATCAGCATATTACAGTTTAACGATTTAGTGTTTCCAAAAACCATAGTTCCAATGAACATGCATCAACAGCCTCAAAAATGTGTGTGATTGGAAATGCAGCTCTTGGTCTGTGGTTAGAAACATGGTTTCTTGTTATTTCAACATGTGGGCCTAAATAGATCATGCTCGTGAACAAAATAAGCAAACTTACCCATAAGGCTTTGGGGATAGGTTACGTCAGTGTATGTGACTGGGAACTAGGGTTTACGGATAAGTGATATAGTTTTGTACGTGAGACTGAGTTAAAGAGTTGAACTGTTTTTCTCAATAAAATCTCAAGAGTATGCAGACATCGTGTGAGTGCCTATGTGACAACGTGAGAGAGAACTTGCAACTGGATAAATCATCTGGAAGTAAAGCAAAACAGTGGAGAACAAATAGCGAAGTATTCTTCAGATGCCATGTTGATTATTTACAACAATAATCTGACATGAATTCAATCTTGAACCGATTAATTTTTCAAAGTTATTACTCCACTGCCTGCTTGATGTCATTAACAACTGTTGTTGATTATTGAAGCAACGTGGCTCGAACAACAACTGTGAAGGGTTACCGCAGTTTAGACAAACAGCCATGACTAGCTAGTTAATTTCTATAATAAAGCAGTGTTATTAATGTTAATTAAGCAGCGAGTTACATCTTATTTATGGGAAATACACCTCTGGTCAGACTGGGTTTAGAGGGTCAGCTAAAAAACTAAACCAGTTAACCTCTAGTTTGGCCAGGCTAGGAGACCATCGTAAAGACCTAAGCTGGCTGGTTTAAATGGGGTTTAATAGGACTATTGCTCATTGCTGGTTTTCTTTAGTTTTGTTCTGTCCCTGCTTCTCAGAGGACCAAGATGAAATCCATCTGAATGAAGAAAGCAGCATGTAATTACACCCAGTTTCTGAGCAAATAGTCCCGTCTCTCCTCCCAAAGCAAACATTTTCCTCAATAATGGAAGCTAGTACAATGCAATAGCAATCATCTTTTTTCCACTAAAGAGCTTGTTTACAGGTCAAGGGATGGGAGATTAGAGCAATTCGGACTGGATTGGCACCATGACGTACATTTCATTGCACACAACTTCCCTGTTTGTCTTGAATTTGAACTTGAAATTTGAAGGGGTGGAAAAGCATTGAATCTTAATTATGTGGTGTTTATTTTTCATTTCACAATGATTAGATTATGGATCCAACATCAGAAGTGTCAAAGCATTGTTGAACGGTTCATTTAACAATAGGTGTTGATTGAGTTTGCTGTAACCTTCATATGCTAAAAAGCACCAATCAACCTGGAGTTACTAGCAATGCAGCATCAACCCGGTCTCACGAAAAATCAACAACTTTACAAAGGGATCACATATGAATTCATACAGAAACAAATTATTTTAAGAAGAAAAAAAAGCAACACTTTAGTATAAGGACCAATTCTCACTTTTAACAAGTTGCTTATTAACATGCCTATTATTATCATATTGGCTGTTTATTGGTATTTATAAAGCACATATTTGGTAGCACTTTATTTTAGGATCTCTTAACTAGTTGCTTATTAGCATGGATATTACTAGAATATTAGCCATTTATTAGTAGTAATTAAGCACATATTAATGCCTTATTCTACATGACCTTATTCTACATCCCTAATCCTACCCAATACCTAAACTTAACAACTACCTTGCTAACTATTAATAAGCAGCAAATTAGGAATTTATTGAGGGAAAAGTTGTAGTTAATAGTGAATAAGTGTTCCCTATTCTAAATTGTTACCACATATTCTGTGTGACCATATTCTACATCCTCAATCCTACCCAATACCTAAATTTAACAACTACATTACTAACTATTAATAAGTAGCAAATTAGGAATTTATTGAGGCAAAAGTCGTAGTTTATTAATAGCGAGAATTGGACCTTAAAATAAAGTGTGACAGAAAAAAATAATTATGAAGTAGTACAATTCAGATTAATTAGCCACCAATTTGCCAAAATGTAAAACAGTTAGGAATTGCCGTAAGATTGGCAGCGTTGGCAGCATTTGGATTTTCACAGGTAGCTTCATACCAGATATTTGCCAAAAGTCAGCAATGGTGTTTTCGATTTTGGTCACATTGAAAAATGTGTCACACAAAGATACATTTCCTGTCCCAAATCTCACCTCTCACTCTATGATTAATCATATCACTTCTGCAATATTACAGTGGGACTAACATCCCCCGTGGTGTCCTTAAAATACACCGCTGAGCCTCTCGCCAGCGCCCATCATAAACAATCACACACACAGCAACCTGATGATCATCTTGATGGATGCACTTTTTTTCCTGGAAAGTGTTTCCTGGCAGGGGGAGGGAAGCGATGCATGTTCACCTCTCTTTTTCTCTGCTCCCCACAGCTCGAGTGTGTGACAACGTGCTCCTGCGCTGTCAGAACGGTGGTGTGTGTCACCACCACCAGCGCTGCCAGTGTCCGGCCGGTTTCGGCGGCATACTGTGTGAGAAGGCCCAGTGCCAGGGTGACTCTTGCGAGGATCTGCAATCCAGCCAGCCGTCCCTCCGCCCCCCGCCCACGGCCCAGACTCTCCCGCTGGCTCTTCTATCTCTCATCTCCTCCCTGCTGGCCACCCGGGGCCTTACATCACTCTAAGGGGAACGCTTTTGCCCCAAAGACATTCTCCACGGGGGCTCCAATCATGACTTCCTGTTAGAGGACACACAACGACTGAAAAGAAATGCTCCTTTGATGAGGGAAAAAAAAAAACGAAACATCTTTTTAGGAAACCGTAAAGTTTTCTACTCAGTACTATATCAATTAAAGTTTGCCAGAGGTGATGGATAAACTGAAAAAATTTGAAACTGAAAGAGGAAATTTCCACATAAAAACAAACAAAAAAACAACAACATAAAAAAGCTGACACTAATGACCATCTTTGTCTTTGTTGAAAATATTAGGAAGAAATCAAATCAATACACTGTTACACAGCTCTGAAGCCATCCGTCAGATAAAACTTTATCTCAAGCCTCAGAGCGCAGAAACACTGCAATACAATTTTTTTGGAGACAAATCATCAATGTGAAGATGAATCAAGATGTACTCGTAGACTGCCACTTGAATTTACGCACACACCAACACGACTGGTTGTCAAACTTCTCACACTTTACCTTTTCCTGACCCTCTTGCTTCTTCTTGTAACTCTGTGAAGTCATGTAAAAGACCCATGATGTATGTCACACAAGAATTGATCCAGATTATCAGTCAGAGCTGGTGTAAGATCAAATATACGGTAACATGAGAGACAAATGTTGACATTTTGTACTGGGATGTTTTCATGCAATGAGAATTGGAACAAGAAGAAAGACCCTGATCAGCAACGTGATTTATTGCATCGCTGCAACAACCTGTAGAATTTGGGTTGGTCATTTATTGCCCTGATGAAGTTGAATATTCCTGTTCAGTTGCTAATTGTTTTGCTTAAAACGTACGTTTACATTTTCACCGACCGAACTGTATGAAAGGTTTCACCAAAGGGCTTTGGTGAGAAATCCTTTGTTGCTTGAAGCCAACTATGTTTGTGAATTAAAGATGAAAAAAGAACTTTATTGCCATTTCGTGAAAGCAAATCTTCAAAGATAAGAGGTGTATTCTGTTCACGTGTTCTCAGAAGTTCAGGCATGTTTTCAAAGCTCTTAGAAACCGTACAAATTGCAGGTGTATTGAATTTAGCGGTTAGCACTTTCCCAAACATTACAATTGGTAAGAATGGTGCAAAAATGTTAGAAACGTTCATCTTTCAAAGTATGCACACTTTGAACTCAAAATTGAAAACTGAAATAGATAAACGACATGTTTGGCTTAATTATGTCAGTGTTCTGAAAAAGGAATTTAAACATAATGGGCCTCATTGACAGATTCTGTTTAGACTTAGCATTATCCAGAATAAACCACATCAGGGTGATCAGAGAGTATGACTACTTGACAGTATCATTATCCTGCTTATTAGATGGTAACTTACCAAACTGAAACACCGCAACTATGCTATTGCAATGTGTGTACTTGGTACATAGCCTGATATACACTGCTGTTGAAAAATCTGGGATTAGAAAGATTTTCTTTTAATTAATACTTTTATTCAGCAAGGATGGAATAAATTGATCAAAAGTGACAGTAAAGACATTTATAATGTTACAAAGGATTTCTATTTCAAAATGCTGTTCTTTTGAGCTTTCTATACTTCAAAGAATCCTGAAAAAAATGTATCATGGTTTCAACTCTGATAATAATAAGAAATGTTTCTTAAACACCAAATCAAAATATTAGAATGAAGGATCATGTGACACTAAAAATTTAAGTAACAGCTGCTGGAAATTCAGCTTTGCCATCATCGCAATAATATTAAAACAGAATATTTAAATAATATTAAAACAGAATATTTTAAATTGTAAGGATATTTTGTAATATTACTATTCGAACTGTATTTTTTGATCGAATACTTTCAGAAACATTTTAAAAAAAAATTATTGACAAGCTTGTAGTATATAATATAATATATACTGTATTTGGCTAATATCTTTAGTTCTATTTTAAGTTCTCTCTCTTTGTGGGTAAATGATTGGGTGAACTATCTTTTTAATGTACCCAAATTATCAATTACTGGATGACATTACTGTAGCTCAAACTGTAAAACATGGTACTAGCAACACCAATGGTCTTGGGTTCAATTGCATGAACTGGTAAAATGTAAAAACCTTCAAATGCAATGCAAGTCGCTTTGGGTAAAAGTGTGTGCAAAATGAAGAGGTGTTAATGTAAATGACCCTATTACTCAGTAGCTGGTTCTCAACAGTCAAGGCATAATTTCTGAAAGCTCAAATTTCAACTGAAATCTATTCATAAATATAGTACTAACAGGGCTGGATCTGAGGACACGGCAATAAAAGTTTTCCAGCAGAGACTGAAATCAAATGTAAATCACAAAACGAATGAGTAAGAGAAGTGTGTTGACGAAATATGGATTGGAGAATGTCACTCACTGCGAGGCATAACACGCAGTCGTGATACGGCAATCATTTTCAAGTCCACGCTGGGCACTCGAATGGAAATGAAGTCATTCTGTGCCTGTGACACACGGTGAAAGTGGGTCTGAGGCTGGATAGATTACATTAGTGAGATTAGGCCTCTTCATTTCAATCAAATGAAATCCTCTATCGCCCTTGATCTTAATAACTTTTCTCCCAAAAGACAAGTATAAGTGAAGATGTCTTTTTATTTTGAGAAATAACTGCCATGTCCATTTATTCCATTGTAAATTCCACTGATGATTAGGTCCAGGTTCACCATTTTTGTTCGACTCATTTCATTCAGCTTAATAGATGCGGTCAAATAATTAGAAACACTTTGCACTTCCAAGATGGAAATTTAAGATTGGCCAGATAAATGAGTATAAACATCGCACCCCCAAAAAAACAAGCCGTACCGCATCTCATTAGGTTTGAATGCAAATGCTGTCAGAATGCTAATGAGTCTGTAATGAGACTGAATACAAACTCCCCCCAGCAGACTACCACCTCTATTTCTGACGGACATCAGGGGTCAATGAGGGTACACGGCGTTCCTCATTCCTCATACTTTACAATAATAACTGGATGCTCTTTAGAAAACAGCTTCTTTTTCAAGCGAGACTATTGTTATACATTTTAGCAGCTATTTTTACACAATGCGTCCCTGATTGCGTATTTTGAAAGCTCTGCATACTAAAAAGGTGAAACAATTCTTTGACTTTCCCTCAAGCTGTGAATGAATCCTGAGGCTATTATTTGTCACCTGTTGGAAACAACATCGACATGAGTACGTACACACAAACTCTAGATGAATAGTTTCACAGTGCTATTTCAAAACTACACAAAAGCCCTCTGAGACGGTCAAATCTCTTTCAGTACGGTCTTTATAACATCACTGTGGGATTATCAATGGCTTACAAAACTAATGGCTCGTTCTCAAGGTCCCATTTTTCAAAGCGGCAGAACGGCATGAGGAGCTTCCCACTTGAGACTGTCCCTGACAATGTTACTAGGCCAAGATGTCCCACACCTGAGATGAGAAAGAACACGAGGTACGTTTCAGCAAGGCTGTAAAACATCTTTTTATGCCTTCCTGCTTCTCCTCCAACTTTCTGGACCATTTTTAAACTTTTAAAGGTTATAGTGTATCAGGAATGTGTGCATAGCTCATGGACATGCACTTGATGGATGATTATTGAAGCACAATGTTTTTCAGGAGTACGGGAGACTCAGCAGAGTAGATACCATAACACTGCCATAAAACATTACTTTTTTTTCTCTCTCTCTAGGATGTGGCCTGTTTACCAAGAATGATGCTTTCCTCAGAATAATGGCCACATCCATCTCTGAGGAACAGGACTGTAATGCCTTATTCAAAGCAGGGTGTGACAATTCGTGAAAGCAGCTGCTCATTTACACTTTTTAGAGTAAAAACATGCTCACAGTACATTAGAGATGCAGTTCGCCCTTTTTCCTTATGAGATATACAGTGGGGTACAAAGGCTGAGACCACTAGTAAAAAATGCTTCTGTTTTCTGATTTATTATTTATAATAACAATAAACTAATCGTGCCAAATTCTATTATTAATCTATGCTACAATGAAAGTGTCACAAATTTGCTTATTTGATTAATTGCCTCAAGAAGAAGAAGAAGAAGAAGAGGAAACATTTCTTATTCATGTTAGAACATTTATTTTCATCAATTTTTCAAACTTGTTTATTTATTTATGTTTAAATTGGATTTTGAATATCTGATGCCCTGATCAAATTTGAATCTCTCAAATGTATACTGCACATTCTCATTAGATGATTACACGCCATATAGCCTACACTATCATGTAAAGCCATACACTATTGATACACTATCAATTTTTTTTTTACATTTTTGAAAGAAGTCTCACAAAGGCTGCATTTATTTGATCAAAAATACAGCAAAAACAGTAATATAATGAAACAATTGAATATATTTAAGCTGAATTTTCAGCAGCCATTAATCCAGCCTTCCGTGTCACATGATCCTTAAGAAATCATTCTAATATGCTGATTGTTGTGGTGATTACAATTTTTGTGGAACCCGTGATAGATTTCTTCTTCAGGATTCTTAGATAAATAGAAAGTACAAATGTATTTACTGTCACTTTTGATCAATTTAATGCATACTTGCTGTAAAAGTGAATATAAGCCTATATGATATATAGAATTGTCCTGACTGCACAGCAGTTGTAGATTGTGATGATTTATGCAAAGATCAGTGCTGAATATCTTAATGGGAGCTAAATGCTATCGTAACATGCCAAAGACAAGAAGGCTTCAGTGCTGGATATTAACCACAGGGAGCTTCGCTTCGGTTGTCTGGCCCAGTATGTGCCATGCCTTTCAATTCTCTTCAAGGACTAAAGGGTGGGACATATTTAGTCAATGCATTCTTGGATCCTGCCAGTCAGCACACATGATTAATCCATAATTGGAGACCTGCAGTTAATTGTCCATAGCAAATACTGTATATGGGGTATATAGGCATTATCTAGTGAGCAACAACTTCCTGTCTTGTTAAAAATTGATTCAGTAGATGGCCACACCATGGTTGTGATTCTTTAAATAGCAGCCATAACAACGCACACTTTTTTTTTTTTTTCTCTGTTTCAGTTTAATCTGGTTGGGTTTCATTTAATCAGGTTACTTCCCATCCTGGTAAATCAATAAAGTGTAAATCTAAAAGGATTAACTCTGAATGTTGTAGTTGTATGCGAGGTGAGGGAGATGTGACACCGTTATACATTTTCCATTTAGGAGACAGTTTTAGGGTTTTATAAGCACTCTACTCAGGGTCAAAGCCATTAGCGAGCATCTGAGATATTTTTTTCACGTCTATTGCACTGTATATTTCAGTTGTTGGAACCTTCTCTTCTGCAATAAGGGAAACATAATCAGATTGCAGCTGTTGTTGTGAGGGCAGCTACTGTGTTTTTCTGGCTCTCCTCAGTACTTAGTGAAGGCCATACAGGTTCAGGAGGGAGAGTACAGGGATGTATTAATACAAAAATACTAAATTGGGATTAAAATGTTTATAACCAGGGATTATCTGAGTCAACAGTAATACTTATTTTTTCCTTGTTTTTTTTTTTTTGTTTTTTTTAATTCAGCAAGGATGCATTAAATTGAACAAATGAAAAATAATGACATTTATAATACTGCAAAAGATTTCAGCCTCAAACAAATGCTGTTACTAAGTATCATGGTTTCTACAAAATATTAGACAGCACAACTGTTTTCAACATTGATGATAATAAAAAATGTTTCTTGAGCCCCAAATTATCATTTTAGAATTATTTTTGAAGAACCATGTGATATTAAAGACTAGACTAATGACTGCTGAAAGTTCAGCTTTGCCATCACAGGAATACTTTACATTTTTAAATAAATAAGATAGGAATGCTATTATAAATTGCTTATTTTTTTTTTTTTTATTTTTTTTTTTATAAATATTTCTATTTGAATGTATTTTTGATCAAACAAGTGTAGATACATCTTTCAAAAAATAAATAAATAAATAAATAAAATCTTACTGACCCCAAACTTTTGAACTGTAGCATGCCATGGGGCTGCATTACACACACACACACACACACACACACACACACACACACACACACACACAAATATATATATATATATACATATATATGTTTTTTTATCACTTTTTTTCTTGTTTTAAATAAAAGCTTCACTGCTCGTTTGTTGGATTTTATGCATAAAAACAGACACACTTAATTTCCCAATGGGGCTAGGGAAAAATCAAGATTAAAACAGATATACAATGGACTAAAAAAGTTTGGAAATGCCTTCGGCCAAGTTTGAAACAATATCAGCATAATTCATTTTTGGCATAACTTGCAATTGTCACTGAAGACCAGCAACAATTAATTATTTTTTTGATCACATAATAATGATAGACATGTCACAGTCAGACATGCTTCTATGTCAGCTGTGATGCCTGATTACTGTATTAAACAGCTTTCTTGTTTTATAGGGTCAGAACATCATCAGTTTTACTGATTGATTGCCAATTTAGATTAGAACACAACAGACCAATTAGAACACAGTTTGGATAGTTTCAGTAGGGCTACTCTTATGCTGTTCATTTGAAAGGAATTGTATTATCAATCTCATAAAATCTGGAAATTATTAATTCTGGGTGTTTAATTCAGGTTTTGTGCAAAAACATAAGTAAATGCAAATGACATGTGGCCACACAACACAGAGAGTATGCAGGAGCCCAGGATGGAAGGCTGTATGCAGTCATCTTGTTAGCTAGTGCACACAATGAACAAGTAATCCACTTTCAACTGCAGGTAAGCACTATTGCATATAAAAATACTGCTGAACTAAAATAGCCATATGGTTAGAAACCGAAAGGATGAAAGAGCTCAGAAAGATTCGGTCTTATGAAAGGAGGACGAGACTACATTCTTCATCAACATCCACCTTATCAGATATAATGAGTACATTTGCATATAACCTTTATCTCACTTGTAGCTTGTTGATGGAGGCTGCAAAATTACAATGAAGAAAAAGAGAAAGTGAATGGTGCCATTGTAAAGAGTAGTAATGAAGATTATAGGCTTCCATATGTGACATACATTCTGCTTATTTATTAGTGTAAACAAAGTCAAAGAATTAGTAGGGTTTTCTATTCCCTTATATTGTAGATGAACACATTTTAGAAAGGGGACACAAGCTGCCTCAATTTGAACAGGCACAACACTTCTGAAACAAGTATAATGAGAGAAACCATTGGTGAAAAAACATAAATCAATGCGTTTCATTCTACAATGAGCTCGGTTCCATCAGTTCAGAAGAATACCTGTGGTGAGCAGAGACGTGGGGTTGTATTTAGCGATGATTCATCAAATGGGCCTCACAAAGACAGTTTGATGGACATGGCATCATTAATGCATAATGTAGATCGCTTAGGTCACTCGGTCATCAAATATTCAGCAGTTAACACAAGCACAGATGCGAGTGTCACAAAAACATGCATTATGTTCTAATTAAACTTTTGTGTTATGTGAAGACTGAATATGAATATGTTTTGTTCATAGTTATGTAATATATAATCACACAGAAAGCTGCGCTGCTAAGATCAAACTTCGATTCAAGTTGTCAAGCGACACCAGAGTTACAAGCCTTATCACTCCTGAAATGGATTTTAAAAATGACTGAACATGCAGCTGAATTTCAGCGGTCTTTAAATTGGAAAGACGTATACAAGAGAGTCCAGGGCTAGAAAGGTTTTGAGTCAAAAATCCAATTACACGAATGCATTTTTCCTCTAGCAGTTGTTTTGCAAACATTTAATTGAAAACCTCAGTCACCTATATGATCAAGGTAGATTTTAGGTTTATCTGTGTTCACAGGACATGGGTATTATTCATTAATGTCAGGTTGGGGCAAGTTGTCACACTATTTGTAAGAAGCTTGTATATGGTATTGTTTTTTTGGCCAAAACATGTTATGTACTGTATATTATATTTAACTTTTTTTTTTTTTTTTTTGTAATTGTATTACAGTTTAAATTTTGTTGAAAAGCCTATAAAGATTCTATTGTGACAACCACATATACTGTGATATTTTAGTAAATAGTACACAAGTACTACACAAAACACACACTTTACCATAAGCTTTCATTTTAACTTCATTAGTTAACACTATTTATGTTAACTACATTAGTGAACTAACAATAAGCAATACTTCTACTGCATTTATTAATCTTAGCGAATGTTAATCTCAGTATTTACTAATACAATTTTAGGATCAAAAGCCGTGTCTGTTAACATTAATTAACACACTATAAACTAACATGAACATTTTTGTTAAGTACCATTAACAATGGATAATAAATGGTGTAAAAAAAAAAATGTACGTTGTTAGTGCATTTTAGTTAATAAATTAGCACAATATATTATGAAAGTAAGAAACCAAAAATCCTTCAATTAAAAGAAATATATAGTTTGTATTCTAATTTTTAGATATTAATTATATTCATGAAATATATTCTCAGTCATGACCTGATACTATGGGCTGAGATTGGTCAGAGCTTCACATTTCAGTGCTGCTTTTATGCGCCACTGTGTCTTTACACAGAATTCGGAGGCGGCTCAGAGCCTTCACGAGGCAGCCTTAAACCTGCTATACAAAGTGCGCCTTTACAAGATCGCTAATTGCCTGCCAAACGGCTTAACCAATCATAAGCACTCTTGCGTTCTTATGAAATGCTTTTGCATATTGCGAATCATTTAGCGTCTCCAACCCCGAATCTCTTTAAATGGTGCACTGCAACCACCCTCTGATTTGCTAGCATGGCATATCATAGCACTGGTTTGTATTTTAAATAGTAGCTCAATGGCATAAGCAGCATCTCCGGACTTAAATTGCAAATCACCTCCCCCAATCCCACCCCCACCAGCCCTCTGGAACAAATTATTTATGTATCACACCAACTGAGACTATAAATAATATATTGTGCCCCAGATCCCTGTGTCTAGAATGAAAGCATTTATCCTCTTTTGAAAACATGCAGTGGTATCAGAGCGCAAGGGAGACTTTCTGTAAGTGCAACAAGGACTGAATCATACGGAAAAAAAAAACAACAACATACAAATAACTTAAACACAAGTGTGTCTAACTTGCTATGTTTGGAGAGCGAGAGGAAGAGGCCTGGAGGAAATATCAGGGTGTAAAAAAGAAAGTGTGAAGATAGAATCAATAAAACCAGATGGCGAGAAATGACACGTTCTTGATGGAGGGACATCCTGTCAAGTTTGGCTAACAGTGTGAGATAGAAGAATGTTAGATTGGAGCCTGGGAAGGGTTGAGGTTTTGTGGTTATACTTTCTTAATAAACAGATGAGATGAACTTTTATTGCTTTACCATTGTCTATGAAAATGATGAATTATTAAATAAAATTGCTATTAAATAAAAGTATAATAATCTAAACAAAGAGTGAATTATACAAAACAAATTCATATTTATTGTGTAATTTTTTTTTTCTTAAATTACGACTGTTAAAGCAATTACGTCTCTCAAGATTGTATTGTATTCACATTGTTGCATTCTGTTGCAGTTTTCTCTGGTTGTTTAAATTTGATTGGCTGATATTTTGTCTGGGAATGGTTTTAATCAGCAGAGCAAAAAAAAAAAAAAAAAAAATAGTGTATTTGATGGCAGAAACAAAAACTTTGAATCAATTAAACTAATTCCTTTGCAAAATGATTCACTGTTACGAAGCTGCACGCTGGTGGTCAAAACATTGTAAAAGCAATGTGAACACAATCTAAATGTTAATAAAACACATTTTACAAACCAATTGCAAATGTTTTCAAACGTTTGATGTATTAAATTGGATCTACAAATCAAAATTACAATTAAATATATATTATCTTAAATCATTTGCTCTTTCATTTGTAGTTTTTGTTTGATGTGTTTATAGGCAGGATTTGGCTAGGCCAATCAGAAACTATTACTTATCCCCATCCCTTTTTATTATACTTGCATGTTTATTAAAATTCATTAAAACTGAACCAACATCATAAAGGTGACCAGAAATCTGCTAAAACAATATACAGGTCGTGGTTCATTGGTTAGGCACTGCTCTCTAGCAGGGAACCATTAAAAAGTTTCAAAACCAATGTTTGAAACAGTTGATGTAAGGAAGCCCTGTTTGCTGAATGTGACTTGGCCAGTTTAATATGTTCTCCAAACCACTGATTTGAAACAAAAGGTTTGCAAAGGTTTCAGAGCTTCAGGAAACATCGCACTGGTGCATGCCCACCACTACACTTTCTTTTTTTTAATCATTTTTTAACTAGAGTGGAGCAGCAGTTGAGTCTAGTACTCAGAACCCTCTTGAGCACTGAGGTTTGTTACCGCAAGTATGTACAACTGCACTATGCACTTGCAATGCATCGCAACTTCTGTTTGTGGGCTTAATGGCAGATGTATTACAAAGTGCAAAGCCCAAAGGGCCAATGAGTGCATGAGGACACCCGTCCAAGGTTGGATTGGAGGGATTCATTGTGGTCCACTCAGAATTTGTTCCTTTCAACAGCTTTGATCTGCAAGTGTTTAATTACTCAATAATGCTGATGAAGTCTTTGAGGCGCTCAATCTCAGTCCAGTCAGACATACAGTACAGGGCTTTATTGAGTTTCCCTCCCACTCTCCCCATCTACAGTTGCTGAATTGGTAAAGACAGTGTGGTGAGGTAAGTCACACCCATATAACACATAACTCCTCACCCGTTCCTGTCTCATATTCAACACCAAGAGGTGACACTTTCAGGTCATTGGATTGAGGGATGCTCTCTCTCTCTGTGTCTCTCTCTCTCCCTGTTCCTTTTTCTCTGAAGTCTCCTACTGTCAGTTCACACCTTTCTGAAGTGGAGAGAGATAGACCTGCTTCCATCCTCTGGCAAACAAGGCTGGCCATCAATCACTGCTGCGCTGCAGCACAGCCCTCATGGCTTTTTCTGAACATGCCTCAGGTTAAATCTCAACTAGTGTTCCTACTCAGCTCCTACTGATGATTTAAGAGCATTACTGGGAATTTGTGACAAAAACACTGGAATTCTGCAAACAGAATAACATAATCCAAACTATACCCCAAACAGTTTGTTTGGAAACATATCGAAACTGACAAGTTTTACTGTGTTAGTTTGTTCTCAGTAAGAGACTGAGAGTTAGCTTACGTTAAGATGTTAACTTGAAAGTCATTTAGATTTTTAAAAATGATCAGACAGGATAGAATAATTCAGAGTGAGGAAAACCAGCTAACCCAACAAAACATAAAAATATCAAATCAAACAAAAAGTTAATACTCATGTTTGTGTTGTTGTTGTTCTTCCAGAATGAGGTCACTTCCTGGTGGATGATGTCACTGAGGAAGTGGCTTAAAGGGGTTCTTCAAGGGAAACAAACAACTAACTGGATGGAAAGGATATGGAGGAAAACATTCTAAATAACAGTTATGTTAATATATTGATGTATTGAGATTTGTGTACTTTTATAGCTGGGGGATACTGATCTCATCACTGGACAATATCTCATCGTTTACCATGTACAATTATAATTTACCAATACATGTAGACCCAATATAGAGCCAATGCCCAAAATGATCAATTGCCGAGCACCAAGTAAAATGTAAAGTTGGCCATAACTTGATTAGGAACCGCAACATAATGCATATTTTAAACTTTTACCATCAGAAGTTTATTTTTGCCATGAGAAGTACATTTGATAGAATATTTCTCACAAAAAATAAAATGTGAGGAACAATATTAGGACTAGCTCAAGAAAAAACAAATATACAAGGGAACAAAACAGCTATAATAATGCCACTGTAATGGGTAGAAAAAAATAAATCAAAAGTAGTACAAAATAGTTTCATGGCCAGTAAGAAATGTATTTATATGCAGTTAATTTTCTCACAAAACTGGCAAAAACTTATGTTTGGACCCTGTACACAGTCATACAAAATTCACTCACTAAACAGTGTGAAACAAGTGATAATTTATATTTATTCTGAAGAAAACCAGACAACATGAATGCATAGAAGGTGCTTTAACATTTATAACAGCAGTGAAAATTACATTTATGTAAATATCTATACTAAGAAAACTATATCACCTAGATTTTAGCAACAACAAAAAAAACAAAAAAGCAGCTTGGAACAAATATGTGTGCATTTAGAGAGCAATTTCCTTTACAAACAACTTACAAAACTATTTTAAACAAAAGTTCATCTGAGAGAAAAATTATCTGCCAAATTCAAGGGGAGCTGATATATCTATTACAGTGCAAAAATCCTATTCTATATCAGTGTTTTTGTCTTGTTTTCAAGACAAGATAAACATACCTGAGAAGTAAAAATGACACACAATATTAATACGTATTTTCCGAGAAACTATCTTAAACATACTACCATTCGAAAGTTTGGGGTATGTAAGATTTTTCAAAAGATTAAAAAAAAAATACTGTATTTACTATTAAAAAAAAAAAAAAAAGTACTGTATAACCATTTTAAATTCGAATCTAATTTATTCCTGTGATGGCAAAGTTTTCAGTGTCATGTGATCCTTCAGAAATTATGATGCTGATTTGCTGGAAGTAACATTTCTAATTATCATCAATGTTGAAAACATTTGTGCTTCTTAATATTTTTGTGTAAACTGTAATACATTTTTTTTCAGGATTCTTAAGTGAACAAAGTTCAATAAAACAGCATTTATTTGAAATACAATCTTTCATGACATACTGCCACTCAAATTAATGCGTCCCAGATAAATAAAAGTATTAATTTCTTTTAAAAAATTAAATCGTACTGACCCCAAACTTTTGAACAGTATTGTATTTTGTATTTTTCCATTAGCAGATTTTTTGTAAGAGGCATAAACCTTGCCAAATATTTTTTGCAGTGTCTAGGAGCCTTAGTGCCCCAAACACCACGGCATTAACAAGTCGTTCCGTTGCATGACAAGAGAAGAAATTGACTTGAGTCCAAAATCAGTGCCAACATTCTGCTTGGGAGCACCTGAGGTTCAGAAACAGACAGAGCGATGACTGATCACAGCGCTTTGCGTTAGGCCAGCTAAGATGGATATCGCACTGAACGGCAGGCCTCCTGTCACTGTGCAGTGCTCCGAGCGCCCTGAGAGAGCAGCGCCACTAAGTGTTATCAGGGCTGAAGAAGAGGAGGCAGGGAGGAAGGCTTCGTGACAGCACGGCACTCCGTCTCGCCCCAGCCAAACTTTGCCGAGTCAGACGGGCGAATGAAATCATCAATTATAGCACAAGGTGAGCTGAAAGCACTGCATAAAGGTCGCCGAGTGGAGGGAAAAAACGGCCAGCTCAGGGCTTTTCTCTCTGCGTGCCACTCTTGAGTTTATGGGAGGTCCGGCACAGCACAGAAATGGAGTTTAAATTTTAAACAGGCAGAGAGAGGGGGGCCCCAGGCCCTGTGTGAAGATTTCAGGAGGTGACAGGGTGAGAGGGAGGAAAAGAGTGAGAGAAAGAGATGTCTGGACTGAATGTGGAGCAGCGAGGGACGTTCATAACTAATTAAACAGTCAAAGCTGACGGGGCCTCGGATGCATCACGCTGCAGGTCTCAACCGCAGTCCACCGGATCCCATTAGAGGAGGCTGATAATTGCTGTGTTTGTGGTGCTTCGCTAAAATAAGGGTGCACTGTTCGCTATTACGTTTCTTGTCCAAAGCCAACAAGCGGGCGATCACTGTCGCAGCATAGAGAGGATAACGTCCTGCACTGATCACTCCTCTTCCTCCACATAAGTTGAAGGGAACCATCCCACCTGTAATATAAACAGCGTCAATAAACATTACTGAGGACTAACAGAGTGTAACTCTTCTTCTTCGTGACTAGTTTGAGAGCTCTTGTGGGTCAGATCTGATAATGACGTGCAGAAGAATCATTAAGAGTCATTCTGTCATCACTTCCAGTTAATCATCTCTCTTAGAAACGCACTTGAGCATATGAAATGAAGAAAAGCGAATGTAATAAGGCTTGAGGAAAGATTCAGGTGTCTTGGAGAGATAAGATCAGCTATATTGCAGGGAAATGCTGGGTTAAAATCTAATTTCAATCTCAAATGTCAGTCACAGTCTCACACCTCTATATTACTGTGTCATGGATCTGGGTATGTTTAAAAAAAATTTTTTTTACCATGAACATGAGTACCACTGATATATTATAACATATGTAAATCAATAGGCCTGAAACACATGACCATATTCATTACTGCATTATTAATATGTTTAAAATGTGACCCTGGACTACAAAACCAGTCATAAGGTCAATTTTTCATCATCTGAAAGTTGAATAAATAAGCTTTCAATTGATGTACGGCTTGTTAGGATCGGACGATATTTGGCCGAGATACAACTATTTGAAAATCTGGAATCTGAGGGTGCAAAAAAATTTAAATATTGAGAAAATCGCCTTTGTTCGCCTAAAGTTGTCCAAATGAAGTTCTTAGAAATGCATATTACTAATCAAAAATTTAATTTATATATATTTTCAGTAGGAAATTTACAAAATATCTTCATGGAACATGATCTTTACATAATGTCCTAATGATTTTTGGCATAAAAGAAAAATCAATAATTTTGACCCATACAATGTATTTTTGGCTATTGCTACAAATATTTCCCAGTGTCCAGGGTCACATATTAGTTAAAATATAATTTCTAAAATATTAATTTTAAAAAAATGTTACATATTAAATACATTAAAGTTGGGACTGGTTAGATTTTTAATGTTTTGAAAGAATTCTCTCTTCAATTGTATCAAAAATACAGTAAAATAGTAATACTGCAAAATATATAAATAAAGTTTTTTTCTATTTTAATATATTTGATTATTTATTTATTCCTGTGATGGTAAAGCTGAATTTTCAGCAACTATTACTCCAGTATTTGGTGTTTAAGAAACATTTCTAATTATTATCATTGATGAAAACAGATGTGTTGCCTTATATTTTTGTGAAAACCATGGTACATTTTTAAAGAAATTTCAAAAGAACAGTGTTTATTTGAAATAGAAATATTTTGTACTTTTGATCAATTTAAATGCATCCTTGCTGAATTTTAAATTTCTTTACTGCTCAAAAGTCAGTAAGATTTTTTAGTCTCAATATAAAATATTAGAAATTAAAATTAAATAACACACAATATCTCAAAGTTCTATTTTTTTAGCTAATCTGACTAATGATTTAATGTGTAACTGTAACAGAATACAGAGCTTTTGGTAACACCTTACATCAAGTACATTATGTATCATGAACAACATTCTTACAGTATTTATTAATGCAAGATATTAAAATTCTGTCTGATAATAACTGATCACTGGCCAATATTAGGATTCTTCTATACTATGCTGGTTATATAATTCTGTTGTCAGTTCTTCATATCTGACTGTGTGTGAACAGAGCTGGATTTAGCACTCTGACAACCATTTTTTTTGCTGCAGTGTGCCTAGCATTTCCCTTTTGAGAAACCATGAACTGTGATTTGCATGGAAGGGCAAGAGTTCAGTTCCATGATGTGCATGGTTGGAAAAAAAGCTTCACACTATCTAAACAAACATGAAAGTACCAAAACCTCTAGAGAACTGCTTGATACTTGAGCTTCAAGTGAATAATGGTGTATAAGAGTGTTTTTCCTCACCTGGCCATTGACTTCACCTTTCCACCATCCATTGGTACACTTGATATAGATCTTCACCAGGTCGCCCACCTGCAAAGAGAGTTCCCGTGTATCTCTGGAGCTGAAATCATATCGTGCCAGTGCAATGCCAAGCACTCTCGGGGTCAAAACTGAGGGAGAAGGGGAAAAAAACAAAAAGTTGCTATAAAAAAGACAAAAAGAGTGAGACACCAATGTTTCCACAAGACATGCCAAGTAGGACAAAACATGTGATGGTGCAACAAGATGATTGGAGATTTTGGCACAAATGGCATTGCATCATGCACAGACATTTTCACACACAAAATGTGGATACAGATCCACTTTTCTCAGCAGCTCTTGGAAAGCACACATACACTACACAGAGAGTTGAAGCAAACACAGGGAGAAGAGACTGAGATGGCTAGAGGGGGAAATGGATAAGACGGGTGGCTGATAGCTGTACCTGACCAGAAGGGTGAGGGGGAGGGAGGAACAAAACTGTAGCTGGTGGGACTCAAAACGGAAAGCCCACACAGCACTGGAGCTTAGGATCCAAGCCGAGGCAGAGCAAAGAAAATAAGAACACAAAAACCCAAAGATCTTAACAGAGACATTTTCAACAAAACAAACATAAACAAGCTGATATAAAGAACTCCACACAGCACTGGGCGAATGAGCTCCCTCCTTGAAATATGCCAGTCTTGAGATTCACACAAGTTTCACACAAGAAGATGTCTCAATGAACATAAAATAAAATCAATAAGGTAAGTCAATGAGGTCCTTTTTTTTGCTGCTCAGTATTTTTGAGGAAACATTTTTTTTCTGGATTCATTGATGAATATAAGTTCAAAAGAACCACATTTATTTGAAATAGAAATCTTTTGTAACATTATAAATGCATTTACTGAAACTTCTGATCAATTTAATGCATCTTTTAAAATATAAACAAATAAAAAATATAATTAACAAACAAACATTGCATTTTGTTTTGCAAAATAATTTGTATACTGAATAAATTAAAATGACAAAAATATATTGGTTGTATGATATTTATTAAAATAATAATAATAATAATAATAATAATAATAAATGACCAATGTCATGTTTTAATAATGTTGCAATATTATTATTAACTGTGGTACTCTTTCACAAAGAGAATATGCAGAATATGCAGACTTTTTAGCGACACATATCTGATCGTCTAAAAAATACTGGCTACATTGAAACGTCGAAAATTTAGATTAATACCGGTACCATGGATTTGTTTTTTTCAAATAAATATGGACATATATTTATTGCACAGCCCTATTTTGGACACCATTGACTTTTATTATATGGACAAAAACACATTTCTCAAAATACCTCCTTTCATGTTCCACAGAAGAAAGTCATACAGGTTCTGAACAACATGGGCGTGTATAAATGATGACAGAAAAGACCAAATGTAGACTACTTCAGCCATATGGACTACTTTTATGAACCACATACTGTATTATCTGGGCAGAAGCAGCTGGGATACGGTTAAAAAAAAAAACATATCATAGAGCTTGAAAATTACATAGGCCACCCATTCCTTTAAGTGTCGATTTGTTTTGTTTTTTTTGTACACCATTTTCTCTAGATGTTCTGGTGGCTTTTGCCAAGAACACATGAGTGTGTGCTCCTGGCCCTGTCACTGACACAGCTGTGGTAGCGTTCATACAGAGCGTGAGTCCTGTTACCATCTGAACGCCCATCTGAGCATCCAGGACTTTATAATATGTAAACTAGCAAACGTCAAATCCACAATATGTTTGCCTGCCTGCTTTGCATCTCCTTTGGGGGGAACGAAGCAGTGGGCGATGAGCCAACTACTTTTACCTGTGACACTGTCACTCAGAAATCACCTGCAGAAATCATGCAGCCGATTACACTTTGAATATCTATAGTCAGAACTGAAACTAGACATATCTGTCTAGTAAATACCATTCCTCACATTAGCTTATCAAACACAACCCTGATATCTCCCTTTGTGTTCAACGTGTTTACCAAACACTCAACGCCTGCAGACGTGTCAGCGCCCACACACTGAATGATCTGTCTGAGTATTTGCATGCGTTTTGGTTTGGGGCACATCAGCGAGAGCGCTGTCCCAGGATGCATCGAGGGCCCGGATTTTCTGCTGAGGTTCGTGAAAGGATGCGTCACTGAGAGTGGCAGTCGAACATAAACACCTCTAACAAGCCAAGGATGCTGAGGAAAAAAGGACAAATAGAACCACGAAATCCCCAATTCACAATCCCCACTATCCTGTTCTTTCTATCAACAGAGCCATATTCGTTCGCTAAGCCTTTTTCTACGTGACACATCTCTCTCTCTCTGTTCAATAAAGCTGACTTCCCGTGTCTCCACTAGTTGCCCTTTCATTTCTCAGTGCAGGGACTGTTTTTTCTCTTAGCTGTGAGAGAGAAAAGCAGCCGAGTCCCTACAGGTGAGGGGGAGCTTAGCATCCATCATGGCTTTTTCCTGTAACTCAAAGCAAACTGTCATGTCATGTCAGAGAGATTGCCAGTGCTACTTGAGCGCAGCACCAGCGTCTTGTTTAGCCGAGTCCTCTCTCTCGCCGCGTCGCCTGCAGCAGTGGCTGCAGAGCCAGACACAAACAGCCATTTTCCTGCTGCCAGGTGCCGAGTGCATACGACTCGCTTCACAGCATCTGTCTGTCTCTTTGAGGAGCCATCTTGGGTAATGAAAGCTGAAGTAAACACGTACGTTTATACACTATGAAAGCAACATGTGTATATGCACACACTATGTTTTCACCCAACCTTTATATTTAATCAAAAGAGCCTGAGAGGTGTCGGGACGCATAAGCAAGTCACCAGCTAAAAACACATCCTGAGAGCCAGCTATGCCTCCTGGCATTAAAAGAGGACCTGTCTGAAGACCCATTCACACTGACGGTGATTTTAATCGCTGAAGGTCGACATGTCACTGTACTGTTGGTCGCTGGAAGACATTCCTGCTGCCGGATGCCCTAGTGTTACTGCATGCGCAACTGGCTGTAACTCTTTAAACTGTGCTCTTAGTGCAAATGAATATGTCTTTCTATTTTGGCAACAAATCAGTTTTGCTAAAAACTCACATTCTGCATGGGAACGTTTTTGTTTAGATATAGATTACAGCAGTGCGTACTGTAATGCATTATATCACATCAGTGGTATGTATTTGTATTTGATTCTGTACTTTATCTGAATGTTTTTATTTGACTTATTTCATTACGTTCCAAATCATAATATAATTCTTTTTACTTCACTACATTTCATAAACGGTTCTGTCATAACAACTCTCAGAGAGTTTAGCATGGCAATGTTAATGTGTTTGGTCTTGGCGGAATAGACCTGCTACGCTGCTGTGGTAGAGCAAGTACCAAGACTTGCTACTGCCGATACATCCACAGATATGCTGCTGTGAGCAGAAAACATACATGAAATAACCCCGATGTAACATACATGAAATTACCCCATAGCAGATCTATACAGGTGGAGCTGGGGAAGATGGAGGGTGTGCTGCAACTGCTACAGCAATCACTAGCCAAGTATTTAAATGCTGAGCACGAATCTCTTTGATGTGAAAATAAACCAAACAGCTGTAAATGATAATGTGATTATATGAAATTGAGTTAAAACTTACCAACCTGCATCATCTAAAAGTTTCTTGACATAAATTTGTATTTACTTCAAATGGAAGAAATCAGCACCCGCTTGGAGATGTGATAGCAATTTCTTTTTTGTGAATGAGATTATTCTTTTCAACGAAAATGTTGAATAAGTTATAATCGCATAAGTGATGAATGAATCATTCATGAATCGGAATGATCTGATTGCAGCTATTCTTCCATCAGCAACTCACTGATTCAGCAATCCGGTCAGAGATCTACCGATCTGTCTCAATGAGCCAAAACCAGGAGATCCTCGGAGCTTGTTTTTCTGTTTCTAATAGAAAGGGGTGCTGGACAAATTGTTGTAAAAAAAACAAAAAAAAAACCTCCTCTGTCTTCAGTTGCATTGGTGATAGCTGCACCACTATATGAAAAAGTTACACTGTTTTCAACTTTCTTGAGTTGCAATGATTGAAGTAACTGGAAAATGAATTTTGGTCACTTCATTACTGTAAGTCGTTGTCAATGTGAACGACTAGAAGAGACTAATGTTAGTGTTGGGTCTGAGTCCACCTAGTCGAGTTCTAGTTTTTAAATCAATTGAGTTTGAATGGGAGACCTTTTATCTTCATTTTATGTCGTTACTTATTTATATTTTATGTTTTATTATTTACACATCACATGAATTTGTCTGAACTCTGAAAATTTTCGTGTCCAAAATGTCCAAGTCTGAGTCCACCCGAGTCCTTCGAGTCCAAGTTCATTCATAATTGCAGTCTGAGTCCAAGTCCGAGTCCAAGTCTCAAGTCCAAATACCTAAAGACTGCAGGCAAATCAGATCTTTTCAGGCTGACTATTAATTGCAAGTGATCAAATCCGATTTGTGTGTCCAGACATGACCATCTTATCTGCATGGCCCGACACAAGCATACCCACTTTTTGATGAGGCTTTCAACAGATGCAGAAAAAATAGAGGTGCATCATCTCGATCTCCAAATAAGCGCCCAATTGAGTTACAATGCAGAACTTCTCTGTAGCACAAGAAAAACTCAGCAACGGAGGAGACGTATATATTGCAATGTTCCATGCCATAGTCACAGCCAGCTTCGGCTTTGTTTGAACACTGTAAATACTTCTGGCATTTCCATCAACGGTTTGACATTATTGTTGTGTGTCACATTAAGAATGATGCAAGAGGCTATTTGAAATCCGATTTGAGCAGCCAGAGATTCAGTAAAAAAGACTGAGATGCATCAGTAAAAATCGGATTGGAATTACACTTCAAACCATCTCCATATGGGGTTTGAATCAAATTTGAAAAAAAAAAAAGAAATCTGATTTGTGAATCTGAAAATTTGTGAATTTAAACAAGGTATATGATACTCACCAGCTGGTGTGAGTCCAGTACCAAGCTCCTTATAGGGCACATGCAGAGTAATGTCCAGAGTACGGAAACCCTCTTTCAGAGAGTGCTGTTTGTAATACTCAACCAGTCCCTGAACAGAAAAATCACAAGTTTAAATGCTTATTTCAGGGATTCCCAAAACGTTTTGCCAGCTGAACCTCTTTGACCTACAATATTTACCTGAAGTCCCCCTGTAATTTTAAGTTAATATTTAAATAATTATCAACACATTCACACGTTTACAATTCTCTTTTTTGTTGGTTAATGGTTAAATCACACGCAGGTAAACAAAAAAAAAACAACAACAACAAAAAAAAGCATCTTTTTAGTAAGCGTTTCATTTTGATTATTTTTATTTATTTTCATGAGTTCACACTTCACTTTTCTGTCATCAGATTGAACGAATAGCATGCATATTTGGTGTGCTGTCCAAGCGGAGGCCTCCAAACTCAAAATATAGCCCGAACCCAGAGAACTCCCCATATCCCCAAGCTGGGACAAGAATAGTTAGGAGTGAGGAGGGATGCCAGAAAAACTGTTGTGGGAAAGAGGTAAGTTGGCTGTATATAAATATTTTCATGTACTATCATGCTAATTAAGTTGATTATTTGAACATCCTCCACCTGTGCTGAACGTGCTCCTCCCTGAACTTTGTTAATAAAACATCATTTAATTTTACATTTTTATGAGGTAATTCATTATTACCTTTCCAACAGCTGCAGTTGGGAAACCCTACCTTATTTAATCTTAGTGGAACAGCTACATTTGCTTATACATAGATGCTCACACTTACAAAAACATACATACATTGTTTTATGGATGTGCACCATGGTAATATTATTCTTTGACACACCCTGGAGTACCTTGATATATGAATTAGTAATCATTCAGTACTATTGTATACATTATAGCTTTCCTTCTTACAGTACATGCTGTCACCACAGTGTATTTTATTAGGGAAACTTGATCATTTTAAAACCAGAGAAGAAACCGTAACAAGGTTGCAGTAGTATTGATGGATTAATAGCTGGTCTCCCAATATTAATTATGCTAATGAAATACAGAAATATGCAGATCAGCACATGTTCTGGTTTTTCGATAAAAAAAGCTCTGGTCTCTGCAGTACAGCTAGCGACACTAAATTATAGCACCCTACATATGTATTCATACGGTGATGATAAATAGAGCAAATGATGATGAAGACCATTGCTTCTGTGCAACTCAAACCCACTTACTAAAACAGTCTTGAACGTCCTGCTTTCGGCAATGTAGAAGCAGCCCTCCTTGGTGAGGATCTTAATGTGTTTTACATCATTGTTGTACCTGCAGATGGCAGAGAATCACTGTAACCATTCCAAGATTGTCAATATTTCCACTTTTAAAGCTCTTTTAATGCCCAAGATGGGCAATAAGTGAGTGTTAAAGGGACAGGTCACCTAAAAAGTGAATTGAGTCAATGATGACAGAATTTTTGGGTGAACTATTCTTATAAATACTGAATCTAAAGACTTCATGAGAAGGAGAAGATCTGATGTTTAGTGGTAGGTTATTTCATAACCTTGAACCAGATATTTAAAATCCACCATTCCCTTTAAACTTTAAATATGAGCATGTTGTGGAGAGTTAACTATAACCTAAGGATGTGGAATAGTGCTGTCAGTCCCTGACCCGCAGGTCAACACATTCAGAGGATAAAATATTTTAACAAAGACCTTGTGATTGGTTTAAGCATGAGACACGCAACTATTAAATGCTCTGAGGAAATAAAGCCCACAGTGAGTATGTATGTGATCACTCACTGACCACATCTATGCTACACATTAGCTGTATGCAAATTCCATGATGCATAATGCATTGGGTTTCATGGAAGGAAATGCATGAAGAAATCTAAGCTTTGAATGCAAAAGGACGTCCGTGCAAGGACCTCACGACTATCTGTCACACCAATTTTATGCACAATAAAAACACTCTGGCTCAAATATATGAAGTGGGATTATAGCTACACGTACTTGATGCTGATAGCGTACTCTCTGCTCTCCCGGGTCCTGTATCGCACCAGATAGGTGCTGTTCTCTCTCTCCATGAGCTCAGACTCTGCGTGGTGCCTCTCCATGGGCCCGGCGAACCTGTTCGCACAAGCCAACATGCAAGTGGTTAAAACCAAAACAACAACACTCAGCACATGCAGTCATATAGGTTATTTTGTGTCATATGGATATTGGAATAAATGTGGTTAAACATTTACTGTTGAGACATACCAGGGTTGAGCTGAATAGTCGACTGTCCTTGGTAGCTGAGGATGAGAAACATTATAAACGCCATACTTTATATATATATATATATATATATATATATATATATATATATATATATACACATACATATACACACACACACACACAAGTTATACACATTTAAGTTTTTCATTATATATATATATATATTATATATATATATATATATATATATATATATTATATATTATATATATATATATATATATATATATATATATATATATATATATATATATATAAACATTTTCAACATTGATAATTCAAACCATTATTAATAATTAATTGAGAACCAAATCGGCATATTAGAATGATTTCTGAAGAACCATGTGACACTAAAGACTGGAGTAATGGCTGCTGAAAATATTATACATTACAAATACATTACATTACATTGTCAAATATATTCAGTTATTTTAAATTGTACTAATACTTAATATTGCTGTTTTACTGTATTTTTGATCAAATAAATGCAGCCTTGGTGAGCATAAGAGACTTCTTTCCAACACATTTAATAATCACAATTATTCAAAACTTTTGGCCGCCGATGTACTGTACTGTATATAGTTCACACAAATAGAAATCTTACAGCATTAAAATGATTATGCAAGTCATACAAATATACATACTTACACATGGGCAGGGTTTGACTGCATCACTTGGAAAGAAGCCGGTCTCTTGCGTTGTCAGGATTTTGCCCTGCCAAGACGTGTGGTTGTTAATTGCATTATATTTGCTTTGAGGCGATGCTCCCCCTCCCCTTTGCTTTAATAAATCTAAGACAATTAGCTCACAACAAGCAGTGAATCTCATTTAGAGCCACAGTTAATTACTGTTCAGCCCCTACCCACAGTTAAACTCCGTTACGCATCAGAATGAAAGCATCAACTAATGCTGAATAATCATACAGCTTCCACGGCAGAACCTCGTGAATCACGACACTCGCCAATAAGCCATTGTTTCATATTGCTGCTCCGAGCATATTTGGATTTATGAATTACATTAGACCCGAGTTTCGTATTATGTCCTCGTGCAATAGATTGTATTGAGCAATCGCAGGCCGGATGCCAGTTTTAAAATAGGCTCATTTCTTGCATGGCTTCAGCCACAATTATCTGTATATTTTTGGATAAAAAGCGACAATTCCCCCCGACTCGGTATGAAACAACAGCTGGGAGGTTATAATGCGCTGTGAATGCGGTGGAACTAGATGCCAAAATTTAGCAGCCTATGATTGATTGCGAGTTTGGCTGAAGGTTTGACTGAGGGTGTAATGAGCCTCTTCTCAAACAACTATACTGCAAAATATATATTTTTCTTTTCTGGCCCCCTTTAAGATCATCTTTAACAAGTATGAAATGAATTTCAGAAAAATGCACCTCTACCCCAAATTAGATTGGAGCCCCAAACTGGAACTGTATTCATGATTTATTCTGCTTAATAATGTTTCGCCATAGCTTTTGAAAGCCCTTTATATTTGTTACGCCACAGATAAGCGTATGATAAAGATTAAACTTATTACCCCATTAGAGTAAACAGTTGGCAGCCTAAAGGATCAAATTAAATTACAGTGATCGATTGCACTGTTCTGGCAACGGGACAGAGATAATTGTCTTCCAGTAACATGGGAGATGGATGCTTAGTGCTCTGTAATTCCATTCTTTGGTGTCATGGGACCCTGAAGATTTAGTAGCCTTATTAAGAGTTAAGTGTCGTTTCACACAAGATAAAATAAACCAGTGATGTGCATTATCATTCAACAGCAGCGCTTCTCGCTCCCCTCTATGACCTGCCTGGTGCGTGGAGAACCACGGCTGACATGCACGTCTAGCCGCTGCCTGTCTCAGTCTGTTGGCTCGGTGAATCTCTTGGCATCCATTTTTGAGCTGTAGGGTTTTTTCTACCTCGGTGTGTGCTATCAGAAAGAAATGGCCCAGCATAAAGCATGGGAAATCTCGCTAAGTGTCTATTCCCCGCCGAGCTGTTCGAGACGCGTCGGCCAGATTGGAGCAACACCAGGAGGAAGATGAGGTTTTAGTGCCACCATAAACCATAGAGAAAAAGAGCCACAGCAGCCCGGCACGAGCCAGAAATAAATAACGCAGGAACAGTCTGTGACAATAAGCTAGAGACAAACCGGCAATGCCGAAACATGCCTGAACAAAGACTGTGCTCTGTAGTCACTATATCTGATGGCTCATTTAGGTATCAGTTCATATTAGAAAGCAATGTGAAAAAAGGTACTAAGTTGAGTGCAGATGTGTTTGTATTTACAGTAGAATACAGTCATGGCCAAAAATATCGGCACCCTTGGTAAATATGATCAAAGGCGGCTGTGAAAATTAATCTGCATTGTTAATCCTTTTGAGCTTTTATTAAAACAATTCACAAAAATCTAACCTTTCATTGGATAAGAATTTAAAATGGGGGGAAATATCATTATGAAATAAATCTTTTTCTCTAATACACGTTGGACACAATTACTGGCACCCCTAGAAATTCTTATGAGTAAAATATCTCTGAAGTATATTCCCATTCATATTCACAATTTTAAGCACTCCAGGGTGATTATGAACATAAAATTATCCAGCCATGGCTTCCCGTTTCAAAGAAATATAAATAGGAGGAAAAACAAAGCTCAAATTCCCTTAATCATCCATCACAATGAGAAAAACCAAAGAATATATTTCTGATGTGCAGCAAAAGATAATTGAGCTTCACAAATTAGTGAAGTGGCTTTAAGAAAAGAGCTAGAGCAGTGAAAATTCCCATCTCCACCATCAGGGCAATAATTAAGAATTTCCAATCAACATAAAATGTTACGAAACTGCGTGGAAGAGGACGTGTGTCTATATCGTCCTAATACACGGTGAGAAGGAGAGTTTGAGTGGCTAAAGACTCTCCGAGGACCACAGCTGGAGAATTGCAGAAAATAGTTGTCTTGGGATCAGAAAACCTTAAAAACAATTGTCAAGCAGCACCTACTGTTACCGGACGTGGTTGTAGATACAGGACGCAGGGGTAAAGAAACACAAATTTTTTTAATAAGCTTCAACGCACTTATTCCATTATGCAACATCAAGCTAAAACAAGGACTAAAGAAAACTGATGACTTATAAAGGAAAAGGAACAAAGGAACAAACAAGATATAAATGCAAATCAGGAAGGAATGATAAACGATGATTAACTAATGACAAAGACCGGAACAAAACCAAATCTAGAAGGGACAAACACGTAACACCCACATCACCACATGTTGTTTGGGAGGGTTTCAAGAAAAAATGTTTTTTCAAAAACAACACAAAAATGGGTCACTGAGCACAAAACCAAGCTTCTGCTGGCCATTCCAGTCCTCTGACCTGAACCCTGTAGAAAATGAGTGGGGTGAACTGAAGAGAAGAAGCACCAACATGGAGCTGGGAATCTAAAGGGTCTGGAGTGATTCTGGATGAAGGAATGGTCTCTGATCTCTTGTCAGGTGTTCTCTAACCTCATCAGGCATTATAGGAGAAAATTAAACTGGCAAAAACTAGCTGTTAAACTGGCAAATGGAGGTTTCAAAAAGTATTGAATAAAAGGGTGCCGTTAATTGTGTCCAATGTGTATTAGAGAAAAACATTTATTTCATAATGATATTTCCCCCCATTTTAAATTCTTATTATCCAATGAAAGGTTAGATTTTTGTGAATTCTTTAAATGAAAGATCAAAAGGATTAACAATGCAGATTAATTTTCACAGCCTTCTTTGATCATATTTACCAAGGGTGCCGATATTTTTGGCCATGACTGTATCTGCTCAATAATAATCAAATATTACAATATAAAACATATAGCGCTGAGAGTACTGAGTAATATTAATAAATTAGATTTAAGAATTGATTATTTAGTCAAGTTGTTTCTTAAACTAGGCTAATAGACAACAACCATTATATACAGTAATATAAAATTAACTTAAAACCTTTGCAACAAACCTTATTTTTATTATCAATTTAATGAATCCTTCCAGAATAAATGTATTAATTTTCAAAACAAAAGTAGTTAAATATATTAAAAAAATTAGTTAAATAAAAATTTATAATTAACCTAAATGGGCCGACAGTCTGTTGGCTATGGAAATACTGGTTATTGCATTTATCATTTGGTTGAAACGTCATAAGACATTTGTTGCCTTATACATGACATTTGCTTTGATATATGTTGTGATCAGGCTTCGGGGTCCCATGACACCACGGAATACAATTCCGCTATTTGGTGTTTAAATCCTACTGTGCTTTATCTGACCTCCCACCAGGAGCTGTGAGGATCGGCATAGATGACCTCTATGACATCACCAATCTGAGCATTTAGCGGCAGTCCGTCCGGAGGACTGGGAACCCCAAAATAGTCTCTGATGACCAGCATTTTTGGCAAACCTGTAAAAGTAAAATGTGACAAAAAAGCAATATTGGCACCATTCCTAAAACATGTTCCTGGTCTTATTTTGCATGTTGCATTTGTGTACATAATTCCAAAGAAAAGATTTTTGACCTACTTCACTTCTGAAAAGATTTGATTTTAGCTGACATCACCAGCCCTCTCATTTTTCAACCACTTGACTCCATTTTGGTACTTAACAGCCAATTTTCACAGTCAGCAAATAATTCACAATGGAAACAAATCAAGTCCAACTCATTTTCTAATTGAATGCTTCAGACTGCATGCATCAAATGATTTGAGAACAAGTTTACATTAAATACAGTACAATAAGGAATTACGTAAAATATTACAGGTGATGAGTCGTATGAAAATGATAGACAGCAATTAGGCAAAATAAAATACAAAAAAAAAAAAATCCAGAAAGCTTATGCTTATGATACACTTAATAACAACTATAGCCTTTTATAAACAGTTTATAAAATTAATTTCACATCAAGCAACACAACCACAGTTTTTGCTCCACTCCAGCATTGTGCTAGAGCTCAGTGGGTGGCCTTTCAAAATCCAAAGCGAATGTTCACTTTTCTCTTTCACAAAGGACAAATAAAGTGACAAACATCAGAAATTGTTTCCACAACCGTATCCACTAAATCAAAAGGCAGTGACACTAACCAATGACACAGAGGCAGATCATCTGAGGTCGTTTCTTACTCTAGAGCCTCAGTTTACGGCGGTTAATAAGGTTGGGGAACAACATAAACTCCCCCTGAAGCCTTAGACTGAGGCTGGGGGTTTCTCCTAGCATAAAACAGCTCCTTAGTATCCAGTCTATAAACTTCTTGTTTTTAATACTGCCAGGTGCCCGGTTCTTAAAGTAGACAGTAAAAACAGTTGTTTTACATGTGTTGGAGAGCTTTATGGAGATCTATGCCTCTTGACTGAACTGCATCCTCTATTACTAAAGCCTGGAATACACTACGCGATTTTTGCCCCAATTTTACAGTCTGAACAAGTTGATGCTAGTTGAGGAAAGTCGGAGCCAGTCTGCAGATTACAGCTGACAGATTCCACAGAAAATCACGTAGTGTATGATGGTCACAGACTCCGATTTTTTAGCTTCAGACTTTGATTCTATCCAGTCGGAGGATATCAAACATGTTTGATATTTTCAGCCGATTTTAGAACATGTATGTTTTCATTTGTCATGCGTCTCCTAGCAACAAGGCGCACGTTTCTGCGTGAGTTTGTTGTGATCGGAACAACTTTAAAGTCTGGTAATGTATGATCTTCAGTCGCGTAGTGTATGATGCCCAGTTTTCCTTTGTCACTATTTACAAAGTCGGTAAGTGTATGATGCCTAGTGTTTTAAAAATCTGTTCAGATTTTAAAAGTCGTGTAGTGTATTCCAGGCTTAAACTAAGCTTCTTGCCTTTGCTTTCAGATAATGTGATCATTAAGCCTTTTGACATGATTGATATAGGTAATTTAAATATGACAGTTACAGTGACTTTTACAACTATAGGCCTTTTACAACCAAGAACTGATTTTGCGACAGCCAAGGCGTGTTTCTTGTAGTGATATAGTCTACCTGGTCTCATGGTATTTACGTACCTGGGTGCACTTTTTAGCATGACACGAAATACTTACCAATAAGTACATATCACTGCAGTTTCCAAAATAAATGAACACTTTCACACAAATTTACAGAGTTTTCGCACAATTACTTGAAGAATATCATGCTATGACTTCAAAACGATATTAATATTCTGGGAGATTTGAAAACTGATGCTTTTGAACGTTAGCGTCGCACACATCCAGCTTCATATCTATGGGTTTTCATAGCTGATAAGTTTGTTCGGTAGCTCACGGAGTACGGAGACGGACTTAGGAGATGAGAAGCACTGGTTCGAAACCCGTGTAGCTACGGTTCAACAAAGCAGTTAAAATCTGAGTGAAAGGAAGTTCAAATGGCACAGTTGTATCAGCTAATATGTTTTTATATCAGTGTTGCATTTGTTAACACTATCGGGTAGGTTTAGGGTTGGATTTGGTGTAGGGCATATTTCCAACACGATAGAGCACTAAATTTTAGCGACAGTCCCCGGATATTTGAATTCTGAACCGCCGCAATACAGATCTGAAGCAATGTAATAAAAAAAACAGCAATACGTACCAATATCTACGTAATAAAATCGTGCCAGGGTTCACATATTGAACCTGTGTTTTAGCGCCACTCAGTGGACATTTCCATTTGAAACTGGGCGAAATGTGCAGCAAGGTACGTAAAACGGTGTCGCACAAAAAGTGCGCAGAGGTACGTATTTTTATGAGACCAGGTTGGATATAGTAGTGGCAAATGTATGTATGTATGTATGTATGTATGTGTCGCCGAAGTCTCTTATGCTTTCCATGGCGGCATTTATTTGATCAAAAATATAGTAAAAACAGCAACAGAGGAGGAGTTTTCCTGCCACTACACCCCACTAAATTGACCCTGGCAGCTTTGACTGGTGCCCAGCAGCCCTTGCCTGAAGCTAACTAGAAGGATCACACATATTTGACATCCCAGGTGTTTTATGTAGCGTTCACCAGGAGTTTCAAATTTGTGACAAAATTCTTAAAGTATAACATACAAGTACAGTTTTCTCAAAGCAGATCTATGGAAAAGAAAAGTGTTCCAGACAGTAATCCTGAAACAACCTATCCACATGAGGAAACTTAGGATGATATTGAAGAGGAAGAAGAGAATATCCCATGTTGTGCTCTTGGATAACTTATAACTTGCCTTGTTATCTTCAGTTTATCAACTGCCTGAATCAAGATGTTCAACCTGCTAAAACTGGTGTGAACATTAGACGTCCAGAAGAAAGAATGCATTCACGAATGTGTTCAAATAACACTTTCTCAATACAAACACTTAATCCACTGCAGTTACTGAGAAGTACAACGTCGTAGAAGCGAATGCTCTAATTAACACAGCCAAATGTGCCAGAGCTGTTTTTTTCAAAACATTAGAGAGAACTGTGTAAGTAATAAAGATAATAAAATGACTTCAACTGTGAGCTAAGCTTCTATCACTTCAGCACACTCGAGCTTATTTGAAAGTAACACATTGGTCAAAACACTCTGTTAAATCAGAAATTTATCCTTTAAATTATACAGTAACAAAATAAGCAAGGTAATTCTGTTCAGTTTCTATAATGTACTGTTTTGACCACTTCTACATCCCATCAACATAAAGACACCCCTTCCAACCTCGACAGCATGTGAAAGTCTCTTCAGCACTTCAGGATTGTTATTTAGTCCCAGATGAGCAAAACCGAACGGCAGCAATTTTGAAAATCAGCACTTGTTTAAGCTGAGCACGAAGTTTCACCATTCTGAAAATAAAATGATGTGGTAGTGTTTTTGGAGGAAAATGAGAATCTCTCCTGACTGTTTACAAGTAATTCTTCTGAGAATGACAAAACATATAACAAGGTCGGCACACAGTTGCCATCTAACTTTACTTTCAAACTACTTTAATTGTTGTCTTACCAGAAACGTGATGTTTCGAGCCGATTGCTCATTTTGTTTTTGGCTGTGCATATGATCGTGACATGGTTCTGGGAATCATCATGACTGGTGATAAACAGAAAATTCTGTGATGCAGTTCAACAGAAAATGTTGAGGTTTTTTTAGGTAAATGATTTCAACAAAATGTACTGGTTGTATGTTGATTTCATAGCACACACAAAATAAGGACAATTTTCTTTTGATTAAATTACATATTACAGTCTGTTATAACTCTTATTTTATAAACAATATATATATATATAATTGAAATTCCTCTATTTTTTCCACTTTTTTATTTAATATATGGACTTATTGACTTGGCAAGACAGTAAAGAGATCTCACACACCATGCTAAACTGTTGCTCTATGGACTGAAAACTATTTGCTATAAAATAAATGATTTAAATGGGTGCAGGAAGGGGCTGCGGTGCACTGCCAATAGTAAACGTGTAGTTGGCAAACAATAAATTACAGTTCAAAGTTTACAGTTTAGATGAATGCACTTTCTTTACATTTCTCACCATTTTTATTACTATTTGGCCTTTGCTTGTTTCTTTTAAACAGTCCTGCGGTGTGACAAATGAATTTGAAAAAGTAGAAATTATTTATTAATATGAGGTCACAAAAGTGAGTATCATAACTGCTGTTTAAAGTAGTTTTAGATAGATAAGTTACACACTGTACAAACATTCTCAGAAGTATTTCAACTACCCAAATATTATTGCATGATAACCCTCATCCTCATCATTATTCTGATGATACACGGTGTGTTGGGAAGGCCACATGGATCTGAATTCAAAGAATTACTCACTGAGCTTCCAGCAATTAGCACCTGAATGAACCTCCTCATATTAACAACAAACAATAAGATTGCTGATGTGGAACAAAAGACTGTGTGTAGCACATTAAATGTTTAAAATAATAATATATAAAAGAGTTTTACACCAGTTTTGACAACATCACAGTCTATATACAGAAACATGCTGAAGAGAATGACACCTACCTTGGTCTTCTTGTTTCCTAGGTGTTGTCTTTCTCTGTGAAATGAGAGAAGGGAGAGAATATCATTAACAGATTCTCTGCAATATGAACACACTCAGCTATTATTATCTTCTTTTTGCAACACTAGTAAAAATATTGCCAAAGTGAATTAACACACTGACACAAAGAAACAATCTAACATCGATTCTGTTATTCCTGTTTAAGACTGAATTCTGTCAGTAGTACGAACATAAATTTAAATGAAAATATACTTCAGACAGCATTATACAATAATTTACTCTTTGGATTCTTCCAAATATCCATAAAGGAAGAGCATTTTATATTGCAGTCTGGAAATACCATCTTTGAAGTGTATTATATGGACAAACAATTTAGATTTAGATGAATTTGTCTGGTTTCACCTGTGGTTTTTGAACAGCAGCACCTGAAATCATGATGAAAGAGTAAAAGAAAAATTGTAAAGGCAGCAAAAAGTCTGTACATGTACAAATTACAATTCTGTGGCATTATTTTAGACTCTAAAGTTTAGACAGCAAGTAAATACAGTAGAATTATTTGCTTTATATCTAGAGAGCCACACTAAGGGGATATTCACAAGGTTTTTTTTTTGTTCTTTAATTTATTATGATTTGTTTGTTTATGTGACTATTATTGTTGTTGTTGCTGCATTGTACTATTCCCTTTGTATGTTAAATGTATGTGTTGCACATGCATCTTTTCCAAAAATGTGACACTGATGTTATATATTATTACATTTCTGAAACAATTATATAATATATAATATAATATAAAACTATATTAGCAGTAAAATACATATTATCTTTTATATATATATATATATATATATATATATATATATATATATATATATATATATATATATATATATATATATATAGTGCCGTGAAAAGGTTTTTGCCCCTTCCTGTTTTTTTTTTTTATATATTTTGCATATTTGTCACACTTAAAAAGATTCAGATCATCAGCGAACCACAGTCAGAGTCATTATCTACAAATGGAGAAAACATGGAACAGTGTTGAACCTTCCCAGCCAACCAAAATTACTCCAAGAGTGCAACGACAACTCATCCAGGAGGTGATAAAAGAACCCAAAACAACATCTAAAGAACTGCAGGCCTCACTTGCCTCAATTAAGCTCAGTGTTCATGATTCAACAAAAAGAAAGAGACTGGGCAAAAACAGCATCCATGGGAGAGTTCCAAGGCAAAAGCCACTGCTGACCAAAAAAAAACACAAAGGCTCGTCTCACATTTGCCAAAAAATATCTTGATTATCCCCAAGACTTTTGGGCAAATATTCTGTGGACTGATGAGACAAAAGCTGAACTTTTTGGAAGGTGTGTGTCCCATTACATCTGGCGTAAAACCAACACAGCATTTCATAAAGAGATCATCATACCAACAGTCAAACATGTTGTTTGTAGTGTGATGGTCTGAGGCTGCTTTGCAGCTTCAGGATCTGGATGACTTGCCATAATTGATGGAACCATGAATTCTGCACTCTATCAGAAAATCCTGGCCACCAGTTTGTGACCTCAAGCTCAAGCGCACTTGGGTTATGCAGAAGGACAACGATCCCAAATACACCAGCAAGTCCACCTCTGAATGGCTCAAGAAAAACAAAATTAAGGTTTTGGAGTGGCCAAGTCAAAGTCCAGACTTCAATCCGATTGAAATGCTGTGGCATGACCTTAAACAGTCCATTCATGCTCGAAAACCCTCTAATGTGGCTGAATTAAAACAATTCTGCAAAGAAGAGTGGGCCAAAATTCCTCCACAGCGATGTGAAAGACTCATTGCCAGTTATCACAAATGCTTGATTTTAGTTGTTGCTGCAAAGAGTGGCACAAGCAGTAATTAGATTTAGGGGGTAATTACTTTTTCACGTAGTACCTGGCAGGTTTGGAAAGCTTTTTTCCCTTAATAAATGAAATCATAATTTCAAAATTGTATTTTGTATTTACTCAGGTTATCTTTGTGTAATATTAAAATTTGTTTGATGAAGTGTGACAAATATGCAAAAAATGAAAAAAAAATAAAAATAAAAAAAATAATAAAAATAATAATAATAATAATTATTATTATTATTATTATTATTATTATTATCAAAATATTGGCACCCTTGGTAAATATGATCAAAGAAGGCTGTGAAAATTAATCTGCACTGTTAATCCTTCTGATCTTTTATTTAAAAAATTCACAATCTAACCTTCATTGTATAATAAGAATTTAAAATGGGGGGAAATATCATTATGAAATAAATGTTTTTCTCTAATACACATTGGCCACAATTAACCTTTTATTCAATACTTTTTGAAACCTCCATTTGCCAGTTTAACAGCTCTAAATGTTCTCCTATAATGCCTGATGAGTTTAGAGAACACATGACGAGATCAGAGACCATTCCTTCATCCAGAATCACTCCAGACCCTTTAGATTCAATGCTCCATGTTGGTG
This sequence comes from Acrossocheilus fasciatus, assembly GCA_036784905.1. NCBI lineage: Eukaryota > Metazoa > Chordata > Actinopteri > Cypriniformes > Cyprinidae > Acrossocheilus > Acrossocheilus fasciatus. The sequence goes on along the minus strand of CM071939.1, from coordinate 14,768,314 downwards.
CTTCTTTTCTTCAGTTCACCTCACTCATTTTCTACAGGGTTCAGGTCAGAGGACTGGAATGGCCAGCAGAAGCTTGGTTTTGTGCTCAGTGACCCATTTTTGTGTTGTTTTTGAGGTTTGTGTTTGGATTATTGTACGTTTGGAAGATCCAAACGTGGCCCATTATAAGATTTCTAACAGAGTCAGTCACTTATTGATTTTTTTATCTGTTGGTATTTGATAGAATCCATGATGCCATGTGTCTAAACAAGATGTCCAGGACCCCCAGCAGAAATATAGGCTCACAACATCAAAAATACAGCAGTATATTTCATTTTACACATAGGGTACTTTTTATCCCTGTGTTCACCAAACCCATCTTGAGTGTTTGCTGCTAAAAAAGCTCATTTTTTAGCTTCATCTGACCATAGAAGCCAGTCCCCTTTGAAGTTCCAGTCGTGTCTGATAACTGAATATGCTGGAGTTTGTTTTTGGATGAGCGAGGAGAATTTTTCTTGAAACCCTCCCAAACAACATGTGGTGATGTAGGTGTTATTTGACAATTTTTTTTTAAGGTTTTCTGACCCCGAGTCTCAACTATTTTCTGCAATTCTCCAGCTGTGGTCCTTGGAGAGTCTTTAGCCACTCAAACTCTCCTTCTCACCGTGCATTAGGACGATATAGACATGTCCTCTTCCAGGCAGTTCCGTAACATTATATGTTGATTGGAAATTCTTAATTATTGCCCTGATGGTGGAGATGGGAATTTTCACTGCTCTAGCTCTTTTCTTAAAGCCACTTCACTAATTCTCTGAGTTATATTCCCATTCATATTTACAATTTTGAGCACACCAGGGCCATTATCAACATGAAATTATCCAGCCATAGCTTCCTGATTCACAGGAATATAAATTGGAGGGAAAACAAAGGCCAAATTCCCTTAATTATCCATCACAATGAGAAAAACCAAGGAATATATTTCTGATGTGCAGCAAAAGATAAATACAGAGTTCTGGCATGAAACTCTTAAGTTGGCGCAGTCCAATAGGTTCAACTCAATCTGACCTAATGACATCATTATCATATGGCTCAGCTGATTGGTTTTCTCCTGTATCAGTAGCCAATGAGCACATTGCTCAATATTCAAATACCTGGCTTTCGTTTGCTGTAGCAGTTTGGCAGCGCACTTCAGAAACCCTCCACCTTCCCCAACTCCACCTGTATATATCTGCTACAAGGTGATTCATGTATGTTATATGGGGTTATTCATATGTGTTACATGTGCAGCAGTAGTATTTCCTACATGCTCACAGCAGCATGTTATGGATGTATAAGTAGTAGCAAGTCTCGGTACTTGCTCTGCTGCAGCAGCAGCAGCAGCATAGCAGATCTATTCCGCAAGACCAAATACATTAACATTGTCATGTATATTACCATGTATATCACATGACAGAAGTGAGCTTTACAAATTAGAAATTGACTTTAAGAAAAGAGCTACACCCATTTCCACCATCAGGGCAATAATTGAGAATTTTGTTTGGGAGGGTTTCAAAAAAAAAAAAAAAAAAAAAATCTCCAGCATATTCAGTTGTCAGACACAACTGGAACTTCAAACGGGACTTGCTTCTATGGTCAAATGTAACTAAAAAAAACCCCACTCAAGATGGGTTTGGTGAACACAGGGATAAAAAGTACCCCATGTGTACAATGAAATATACTGCTGTATTTTTTAATGTTGTGGGCCTATATTTTTGCTGGAGGTCCTGGACATCTTGTTTAGACACATGGCATCTTTGATGGAATGGTCTCTGTTCTCTTGTCAGGTGTTCTCTAACCTCATCAGGCATTATAGGAGAAAACTCAGAGCTGTTCTGTTATTTTGGCAAATGGAGGTTTCAAAAAGTATTAAATAAAAAGAGTACCATTAATTGTGTCCAATGTGTATTAGAGAAAAACATTTATTTCATAATGATATTTCCCCCATTTAAAATTCTTATTCTCCAATGAAAGGTTAGATTTTTGTGAATTTTTAAAATAAAAGATCAAAAGGATTAACAATGCAGATTTATTTTCACAGCATTCTGTGAAAATAATATATACATACATACTGTACATATCTAAGTAAAGGAATATTCAATCTCTGTTACCTTCAGACTATGATATGACAGTTACATTACAACATTCACTGAAATATTTATGGTATGCCTCAAAACCCATGAATCTCTGACATGAAAAAGAATCTGAAACTATCTGGGTATAAATTCCAGGAATACATATAATTCTTTGAACAGAGAAATGCCAACTTAGTTAATGCAGAGGCTCTTTACTGACCATTACCTGCCCTTCCACAGGCTCCTAGTTTTCCAAGACAACCCTTATGAGCCCCGTTTCCGCATTTAGGACAAAGGTAGCCTTGGTTAAAAATTCCCCTGAAGAGCAGAAGGACCATGGTGTCAGCGCTAGCTTCATTCAGTTACATATAGCATAAATGGCTATTGCAGACCTTGTGAAATACAAAGTTTTCTGGCTTTCAGTTTATGTCATTTAGCTTTAAAGAGATAGTCGAAAAGTCTGCTAACTTTGCAGATTACTCATCAGCATGTTGTTCCAAATTTGTTAGACTTTTGTTAAAATTTCAAAACATGAACGAATAAAACCTAGGACTTTTCTCCCCCTCTATGGAAAGTTCATGTAAACAAAACTATTTTAAAAAGTTCATAAAAACATTTTAAAAGTAATCTGCAAAGTAATGACTCACATTTAACCCAAGTCTTCTGAAAAGACACAACCACACTGTACATCGAACAGATTAAATTTAGGATTTTATTTATATATAAACACTGATCAATGTACATACATGGAGCTTGGGGTGGGCGATAACGCGATTAACCGGTAGAAATTTTGGACTATCGTCTCTTATCGCGGTTACAGGCTTACAAGACGTTGCTGTGCTATGTCTCTTAAAGTGACCATGCCTAATTTACTAGCTGCAGTCGGTGTCTTTAAATGTTAATCCAAGAAATTAAAAGAGAGAAAATAACTCACTGCTCTTTACTGAATTACTTTGTATAAATTAAATATAGATAAATTCTTGTTAAAACTACAGTGAAAACTATGCAATGACATTATGCAGTTTCTGTACCTGGACACTACAAACTTAAAAAAAAAAAAAAAAAAAAAACCTTAAACATTGTTTAATTAGTATCTTTGTTCTATTTATTTATTTGTGATGTTTACATGATTTCAAACAAGGCCCATGGGTACAACCTGTCCCCAACTACGGCCCTGTTTTTTTCTTTTTTTGTTTAATTTGTTCTACTGTAGTTTTTTGGTCCTATTGCTTGTAATTAGTTTCTTATTTAATCGCTGACTGTTTATCTTTTTTTAGGCTAGTATTAGTTTTTTGGTGATATTGACACTGGTGACAAGAATTATGAAATTTCTATGGTATCAAACATTTTGATAAATATCTAATTTAAAGCAAAAATAACTATATTGTGATAAATACAGATATCATTACCGTGAAATAAAATTACTCATATAGTGATATAAGATTATGGTCATATCGCCCACCCCTAATGGAGCTTATAACATACAGTTGAAGCTCAACCCTACTAGCTTGACATGCATATAAAATGATTTATGACTTGGATTAAATCACTCAATTCATATGGACTACTTTTTACAATATTTGAATCATTAAACTTTTGGTTACCTGGACTGTCAATAAAGGGACAGAAATCTCTCAGGTTTAATTCAAAATATCTTAACAAAAAATATCAAACAGAAAACACAGGGCACAAAGAAAACTCTGATTTCATAGGGTCTTTAAACACAACATGAACTGCTTTTTTTATTTTGTACTGTTCATGAACTGTTTCCATTAAAAAAAAAAAAAAAAAAAACAATTTAGAAGTAATATGCTATTTCTGTCGTTTTTTAACCCCCCTCATCAGAACGCTCTGTGTGAACAGGCATGGTGGATTGTAGACTTGGACGTAAATGCCCACTGCTATGATTGGCTAACACTTGTGTATGTTTGACAGCGACCATCCTTCACAGATGGACGCTGAATTGATTTAAGTCAAAAACATATAACTCAATACATATCAAACGAGCTGTAAGAAGACACAAAGCAATAGTGACCAGGTGATAAAAACAGTTACTCACACTTGTGTTGCGACAATAATGTCGGATCCAATATACTCAGCACAGCATTGTCTTTTAGTTTCCATCTTTTTAAAAATCCCACGTCAAATTGTGCCTTGTTTGTAAATTAATCCATGGTTAAATCATGCGAACCAAGTTCTTACTGACGTGGTCTGGATCGTCATTAAAAATAAAGTTCCCTTCTGAGGGAACTTTGAACTGCATCCTATAGCAGCTGTTATGGGGAACGCCTTCGGCATACATGTCTGAAGCATACATTTAAACACGACAATAACATTAGCCGGCGACAGCCTATGACATCATTATCGGCACGACCACAGTATAAAAGGGCACGGGGAAAACACGTCATCCTCCTCTTCATCTTCACTGACCGTTTGTTTATGTTAACAGAAAGCTAAGCACTACTAGAAGTGCATTTTCTCTTGCCAGTGGCTTTGCTCTGGTACCTGCAGTGTCACAAGGCTTGCGTGTTGTATGTGTGGTACAGAGCAAGCTTGAATGTGTTCAAAATTTAATGTGTTCATTGCATCCATTGCTTATTTCTTTGTAAGGGATAAGCATGAATTGAACATGCTCGACTCACAACGAGATGGCTTGTGCTCATTGCGATGCATTCACGGGACTACTGAGTGGGGATTTGAGTACGTCACCATTAGCCCGAGGTTGTAGATAGCGTTTGCATAAGTACGTTTGCCTCTTGTGAGAATAGCGATGCATTCGCAGCAGAGGTTTCTGTTCTCGCTTGATATCTGAGGTAATCTAGTTCGTGAACAAAGCGTGTTTCGCTCCCACAGGAGCAGAATGCATGCTGAGTGTTGCGGTTGCATTGAGAATTGTCTGTCCATTGCCAGCGATTCGTGGTTGGTGGGCAGAGCATGGAAAGGACTTGACGGGAAATATTTTCCCTATCAGTAATTTCCTGTGGTTTATAATTCCTTATATATAAGGAATTGTATAATGTGGATATCTGTTTGCAGTTGTTGGACATATGATTTATATCATGTCCTTATCAGATAACCACATTATACTGCACTCCGGGAGCCAATTATCTGTGCCTTTACTTTCATTCAGGGTTGTATGACTCTCTGTGCTCAAGTGTTTGCTTGTGAGCCTCCTTATGATTGGCCCTGAACTGAGCTTGTGCTCCTGTTCCCACAGTTGGGTGTGGTAGAGTATCATGCTCTCTGGGGCTAGGGGCTTGACCGTACTCCCCTCTCGCTAGCTTAAGGGCTACTTGTGAGTAGGTCATTGGCACAGAAGCTGGTTCCCTAATCTTAGCCCTACAACCTCCAAGGCCCTCCGAGTCTCCTTGAGGGGGTAGCTTTCAGGTTGAGCAGGGCGGTACTTGAGGAATATTCCGAGCTAGGAATTGCTCCCTGTGCTGCGAGGGTTAGCTATAAGCCTACCGCTCCCAGAATGAGCTATGAGGGCCTGCCTCAGCCTGAGAGCCGAGAGTGCCGCTCCGAGAACTCCATGTGCAACCATACTGAGTTGTCAGGCCGGTCCCTGTTGCCTCCGTGGTTAGTTGTCTCTATGGTGAAAGCCTGCTGCTCTCTGTTGGAACACGTTATCCCCTTCTAAGCTGGATCCCATTCCTGATGCCCCATCTGGGCAGTTGGGGCATCACTTGGAAGTGCTCCCTTTAATGCGGGAGAGTCTTTTATGAGCTCACCACTCCTAAGCAGATCATGTGAGTCCTCCGCTCTACCTGAGAGTTAGGAACTCTGCCCCTAGGCTATTGACCACTCATTCCGGTCGAGCTGGGTTCTTCTCTCATTACTGAGAGTCAAGCCCTCTGCTCCTTGAGCAGGTTGAGCCTAGCAGTGCACCTTTCGACCTAGAGTGTCACCTTTGAGCATGCCGCTCCCAATTGAGCATCTGAGGTCTCCTCTCACAGAGTCCTCCTGTGCCTGGAACTCCATTGAGCAGCCACCTCAGGTTTTTATTGCTCCCCTCATTCTGGAGAGTCATTTGCGAGCACGCCACTCCCAAACTGAGCATCTGACTTCCTCTCCCATTCAGAGACCTGAGCCTCTGCTCTCTGGAAGTTGTTAGGTCACCTTCTGCCTCCCTGGTGGGCTGCTTTCGGTTGAGCTAGCAGTGTTCCCCTCAGCATAGAGGGTCACCTATGAGCATGCCGCTGCCATCCGAGCGTTGAATTTGCATCTTGTTCTGTAGGTCAAGTTCTCTGCTTCTTAGAGCTCCATTAAGCAACTAAGCCAGGTTGTTAGGACTTTCTGCCTCCCTGTTAGGCTGCTCTGAAGGTCGAGCTTAGCAGTGCTCCCCTTGCTCTAGAGCAAGGGTTGGCAAGTAAGTTTGGCATCGGGCCAAAAAAATATTTCGGCACTGAATGGCGGGCCAGAACATAGTCAAAAGGATAATTTAAGAAATTAATTGATCAAAAATGCAACTAGAATTGCCTGTGACAGACTGTTACAGTGCCTTTTGTAACTGGTAGTGAGCTGTTACTCTGTGTTAAATCCTTTAATAATCACTCTGCTCCAGCTCCGCTCCGGGTTCACCATTTCCCGCTCCCGTTCCACTCCTCGCTCACTGATATCAGAAAGACCACTCCGCATCTAAAGTATTTCAGTAGGTTTGAAATATCACAGCTCTGTTAACATAACGTATATTAAAAAATAAAATAAATAAAATAACAGGAGAGTTTCAAAGTGGCTTATTGGAACACTAGTGTGTAAACTTTTTTCCTACCACATGATAAGCTAATAACATGGTTGTCAGCATTAAAAGGTATAACTGTTGTTTTTTGAGGTGCAAATTTTGTTTATGATGAAAATAACAGTACGTTTTCGTTGGTTATTTTTACCTACGGATCGATGCATTTCTTACAGATTTTTTTTTTAATACATTATTGAGAGAGTGATTGCGTGAATGAGTGTTGTAGTACTTGTTTAAATCATGGTTTCAGCTGAAAATATTCATTATAGAAGGAAAAAACTAATTCCTTGAGAACTATCATAGCCTTCACATTCTTTCTGATTTGAGTGATCCTTCGCTATCAAACTAGCTAAATATGTTTAAAGTGAATTCTTGCTAAACATGCAGTTATGTTATGGGCTGTTGGCATGAATTGTACTCATGATGGAGCGGCGGTGGAGCGCTCTTGGAGAGAGTTAAAACCACAATCCCCCGACTTTTAAAAAATCCGCTCCTCGCTCCAGTCAAAATCACATTGCTCCACTCCACGCTCCACTCACATACTCTGATTGTGAGTAACTGTTGCTGTCATGACAGATCTATTTCAGAACCTGCCGCTATCAAAATAATCTGGCTGCGGGTGCGGGCCAGATATTATTCCTGGCGGGCCAGTTTTGGCCTGTTGCCGACCACTGCTCTAGAGGGTGACCTATGAGCATGCCGCTCCCTCCTGAGCATCTGAATTTCCCTCCCAGCCTCCCCAGAGCTCCGTGAGACAGCAATACCAGGTTATTAGGCCCTTTTCTGCCTCCCTTATAGGCTGCTCCTGTGGTTGAGCTTGTAGTGCACACTGCTCTCAAGTCAAGCGTCTGTGTCCCCCTCTCATTCGGAGAGTTGGGTGCTTCGCTCCTTCAATATATGTATGAGTATAATGCTCTGGAACCTATCCTGTGACTACTCTGGTTGAGTTGGCGATGCTCCCCTCAATTGGAGGGTTTTTTAATGAGGTCGCACGCAGGCTTTCTGCTGAACTAAGTAACTGCTCCCTTGAGCATTTCATAGTCACATGAGGTTCCTAGGCCTGTCTCGGCATCAGTAACAGACACATTTATGACCAAACACCATGTAAAAGTGGATCTTGCATAACAGGTGCCCTTTAAAGGAATCTCTTTGTTTCTGATTCCAAGCCTTCGAGCTCTGCCCTGGATTCAGGCTTCCTCAAGCCCAGCCCTTAACAGGTAAGTTCGTTGGGTATGCAGCTCAGGCCTATGGGCAAAAGGGATTGTGTGTCATTGACAGCCGTCAAGGCATACTAGAGGCAACTCCTATAACCTTGGTAGAGTTGGTACTTAGTGCTCGCCTTGGTGTTTGGCATGCACTCTCCTCAGCATGGGTATACCGTTCCCCATAGCAACCGCTAGAGGATGCAGTTCGAAGATCCCTCAGAAGGGAGCATCTCAGGTTACGTATGGCTACGTCTCTACCATCATAGAGTAGAACATTCCAAAAGCTGTCGTTTTGGCAGATTGCCTTCAATATAAGCTGTTTTTAGACTAACAACAAAGTTTTGAGTTCTGAAACTTACAGGATGTTTTTTATTGTACAATGACCACTTATATGTCAAAAGATCAAGGGAATTTTGGTTTCTCAGTTCATGACCCCTTTAACGTATTTCAGCACACAAAATGTCTTAGAAGTGCAAAGTCAGCTCACCTGAGAAGCATATGACAGGAGCTGCAGCTGGTGGCCCTCTCAAAAGTGTGCATCCTGAAGTGGTGAGAGTTAAATGTGGCATTCTCAGGCCGAATATTAGATCTGAAATGGAAAATCAGAAATACGGTAAACCAATGGTGCAAAGTTGGCTGATTGGAAAAATGAGCATGTAACAAACTGCATGTTTAAGAGGACAGAGTGAACGGGGGACCAAGCGCTGGTGAATGTTGTGGCCCATGGGGCCAGGACCACACCTTCCAATTCTGGGCACGAATGAGAGCAGTGGGGAAGCTCTTTACCCGAACGACTCTAAGATTGATTCTTGCATCAAGAGAGCTGTGTGCATGCGGCAGGTGTAATTTGTTGTTTGAATGCACCCTTCAGATCATCATGCAGTCAACCACACGTATACGTGCATGTACAGAAACACATTTTTAAAAGGGTGACATATAAATCAAGCAGGAGGGGAAACATCATTACAGACTCTCGGCACAAGGGACAGCGTATCCTCTTTAACCTACACAATTTCTAAATCAGAACTCTCGTTAGTTTTCCTCTCCGTCTCTCTTTTCATTTCTTCCAGAGTAAATACATTGTGCTATCAAATCTCAACAACATCCCAGGCACAGGATGTCACCATGTACTAGAACGAAGTAAGCTGCTTGACATCAAATGACATCATTATAAAAACGTTGAATGCCTTATTGAAAGTAAGATGATGTGTGCAAATGTTTCCTCTTTCTAACTTAAAGTAGATTCATATTGTCATGTGCACTACTCTGGAATTTGCATTGACCAAAGCTCCAGGGAGCATTTGAATGCAGTGTGAAAGGTCACCAAAAATGTATTTAATTTAAAATGAAAATATTTGTCATTTACTCACCCTCATAAAAGTGGTCCATTATGACATATTGTAAACCAGAACAGATCAGAATACATGTGGGGAAATTTAGCATTACATATCTTGCTCAGTAGTGGATTCACTGCAGTGAATGGGTGCCGTCAGAATGAGAGTTCAAATGGATGATAAATTAAGATTAGACAATTAGCGTCTTGTGAAGTGAAAAACTGTGTGTTTGTAAGAAACTGTATTGGACATTCATGTTCAAATTGTGTTCCAGTTTTCTATATCTGGTCTTTTTCCCTTTGTAGTCTTTTTGTTGATTGGTTCCCTTGATTGTCTTCCCGTGTATATATAAACCCCAGTAAACTAACTATGCCACTTAGTGTTATTGTTAGTTTAGTTCAATGAAGTACCCCTGGCGTTTAGATCCTGCTTTCCTGGAATTCTGAGTTTTTCACACATCACAGAACAGTACCAAAATTACAGCAATGAACTTAAATTTATGCTTGTGCCACCCAATACCTTCTGTGTTTTTTAAGCTTGAATTCTCTGGTTCTTTATTGAAATTGCACAGAAAAGAGCAAAACAAAATGTCTCCTTTTGAGCTCCACTGAGCAAAGAAAGTCATTCAGGTTTGGGGCGACATGAGGGTGGTGACAGATTTGTGATTTGGGGTTTCAAACTCACATGGCCATCTCAAACTGGTCCAGCCATTTCTTCTTCAGCTCTTTTGTCTTGAACAGGAACTCAAATCCACTCTGCCCCTGCTGGTGAGTGAGGTAGAACCCGTAGCACCACTGCCAGAGGACAAGACAAATAACAAAATAACTGCTAAAAATACAAATTAGACTTACATGTAAAGATCTAACTTTTCAATATCGTTGTACCTCAAGATATTTCGTTGAAAAAAAAAAAAAAAGACCTAAATTTGCTGTATTAGAATATTAAGGGGTTATGGTGTTTGGTTTAAAGTTGTGATGGGTGATGGCAGTGAGGGTTGGTGGGTGAGGGAAAAGGGGGCTCATTTTATTTTACACAGCAATAGACAGCCAGAGGCAACCTTGGGGGAGTGGACACATTCATCACTAACTATTACCATTCAGTGTGTATGTGAAAGTGTGTGTGTGTTCATGTGTAAGTTTGTGTGGTGTAGCATTTATGCACACTACTGAGGGTCATGTTGCAGCATCCCACCCTAGCCACTAACCAGTCCAGTGTGTTATTGTTATTGTTAACTAATAAAGCTAAAACTATTAAACATTAGTTTTTCTGAAATAAAATAAAATAAAATAAAAATATTACTTTAAAAACTAAGTGTTTTGAAGCACCTAGCTAAAATAAGTAATATGTGTGAATACTAAAATTATTAAACTGCTACACAAATAAATTGAAGCTAAAGAGAAATATTTTAAAAAGTAATAAAAATGACAAAAACACAAAATTATTCAAACTTAAACTAAAATTAATTTGATAAATTTGATAAAAATAATAATAATTCAAAATATGGAATAAATATTAAATCAAAATTCTTTCAGTTAATTGGATAAAAAACATCAACCAATTTATAATTGTAATTTTTAAATTAAATCCAGACAAGATTTCTGGTTAAAGTAACTGCAGTCAATGAAACTGCACTCTAGTTTTTTTTTTTTTTTTTTTTTTTTTTTAATTGTTATAGCCCTAGTATGTTTGCAACATAAGCAAGCAAACCAAAGATCGTGGCATCAGTAACTTTTCTTTCCTCTAAAACTACTGTTTTGAGCATTATGTGATCATATTTATAAAAGTTATTAATGATGTTTGTTGTGAAGTTTCACTATATTTTTAAAGATTTCCAATGTGTCAATGTCTGTGGGCATGTGTTTTGGAGACAGTTAGCAGTTGGGTACAGGTCTTATCAAAGACGTGAAGGAATAAGATGCATCAGTGTGTGTGTGTATGTGTCCTGAGGAGGGGCAGAAAGGCACTTCAAACAGAAAAGCCAGCGGGGCTTTGCCTGGCCAAGGTCTCCTTGAGACAGATTTCACCAGACCATCTGTTCAGAAGAAACCTTCCTTTTGGCGAAAGGCATAAAAGAGAAAAAAATATCAAAAGTTTAAAGACATATCCGCATTATTTTTACATCTGTATCACTATTGCCAAGCCCCAAAAGAACATCAGAAACCAAAGGTAACCTGAGGTTGAGCTGTCCACCTTAACAGACTGAAAAAAAACCCACATTGATCTGAGTGCACAGCTCTGCAACCTCCATGCACACTACACTTACTATGGCCACTTCTGATTCACATGATGTGGAGGACTCTGCACAATGAACACAGACTTTAGACTGTTTATCGTCAAAAGCAACCAAGTCTTTCCATAGCGGTTGGTTCAGCATGCAGAATTTGACTTGACATGCTGCAGCAATCTGTCACCATCCATCAGCCCTCATAAAGAGCAGTAACATCTGTCTGCCACAGTCTGCGATCTGCGATGGGCTCTCCAGCCTGATATTAGTTACACTCACCATTACAGTCTAAGGGACAGGCTGATTTGTTATTTTTTATTATTTTTTTTTTTTAAAGGTCTGGCTGTTAAAATCTCAGGTTGTTGAATGACAAGTGACTCATTTGTTGGCTCCCAGTTCACACACACACATTTTTTTTTTTTTTTAAGTACACACACACACACATTACAAATTAAAAAAAAAAAAAAAAATATATATATATATATATATATATATATATATATATATATATACACATATTCAAAGTTATGCAAAAAAGTGCTGCTGGGGTGTAAAAAGTCCATTAATTGGTGCTCTTTTATTTAATATCCTTATTTCATTTAAAATAAGTACATGCAATTCGAGATTGAAATGTTATATTATTATTTATTATATTTTAAATATATTTAATTTATAATGTAAATATATTCCAAATAAGTGTGAGAAAAATATTAAAAATACTTAAAACATATTTTAAAACCTTATGTTGGTTTATCAATTTAAAGTAATATTTAAATTAAATAACTAGGAAGATTTATTGGAATAACAACCTGAATAGTTATGTGAAAAAGTGAAAGTTGTTTTCTTTATTTACATGGTTTTAAATAGTTCAGTATTGTTATTCATCTCTGTAAGAAATGTATATGGAGAGCAAAGACAACAACAAAAGGGCATCGCATGATTTCTCATCTCATGAATACTCAGGAGACAACACTCACAAAATCTTTTTTTAGTATAAGCCTATTTAAATGAAGAAATGCATTAATCCAACTCAGCTGCTATATCTGTTGGCTTAAAAAAAAAAAAAAAAAAAAAAAAAAAAAAGATTATATTGTAACTGAAAAGCTGCATTGAGAAGCAGTAGTTTCTGAAAGTTGTTCAAACATTTGTTTGTTGTTTTCTTAGCATTATTTACTTGATCTAAGAACATTTTGAAAGCATGTATATTAGAAATGATGAAGACCTCAACTTTTCCAATGTTTTGCATGTGAATATTTTACTGACTTAAGCGTTTTAAAGAGCTTACAACAGCACAACTAATTTACATAAAAATGCACTTTGGTAAGTCACGCTGTCCTTAAAATGGTTTGGATATTACTGGAATATCCTACAGCAACCTAGAGGACATAAACATTTTAAAAGAGGGAAAAAAAAATGAATAAATCAGCAAAGACTTTATTCTATGACACTAACAGTTCAAAGGAGATCTAAAGGAGAGTTACTGGAGCCATCTGTGGAGAAGGCAAGTGCTGGAATGATTTCTATTCTACAGAACACTTGAATTGTGCTAGTCCGACCTCTATAAAACACTTCAGAATGGAACAATATGATGAATAGCAGACGCTGGGATCATGAGAAAAATAGGACTGTTTGATGTTTAGGTGCAGTTTCCTGAGTCTACAAACATTCCTGTTACTGTGTTTCTCACTGACCTTTCTGCACTCCTTATCAGTAGTGGGGTTATTGGTGATCTTGAAATGGTTGAGGTCGATCACTTCCTTCATCTCATAGTTGTCCCCGCGCCTCTTGCAGACAATTACAGCGACGTCGAACAAAAAAATGTGTCTGCAACATCGACACGTCATGACGTGGCATGAAAGTAAAAGCAAGAGTGGATTGCAAGGTTTTTGCCTCAAGCCTCACCTGTCCTGTCTGCGCTTGTCCACATTTGACACCAAACGGACTTCACCGTCACCCTTCGGTCTTCCATAAAAAAGTAAGCACTGGTTCTGTGAAGGGACATTCATGGACAGACAGGAAAACAATAATGACATGAGTAAACTATGCTTTTTAAAGCAGAGGTCATGTTTATTGTGTACAACTTACCAAATTCTCAATGGATCTCTGATACTGATCAATCTCCCTCAGAGTCTCAACGTCTCTTTTCACCTCATTTACATACTGGGCTAAGTCCTGTTTAATGAAAGAAAAGAAAACTGACCTAGATTCATACAGATATCATATATATATATATAAAACTTATATTATGTAAACAAAAACTTTTATTTTGGATGCGATTAATCGCGATTAATGGTTTGACAGCACTAATATATATTAGTGCTGTCAAACCATTATATATATATATATATATATATATATATATATATATATATATATATATATATATATATATATATATATATATATATATTAGTGCTGTCAAACCATTAATCGCGATTAATCGCATCCAAAATAAAAGTTTTTGTTTACATAATATAAGTATGTGTACTGTGTATAATTATTATGTATATATATATATATATATATATATATATATAAATACACACACATACAGTAAATATTTTGAAAATATTTGCTTTAGATTATATATAAATATATTTAACATTTAAAGATAACATCATTTTCATAAATATATACATGCATGTGTTTGTATTTACATATACATAATAAATATACACAGTATACACACATATATTATGTAAACAAAAACTTTTATTTTGGATGCAATTAATCGTGATTAATCGTTTGACAGCACTAATATATATATATATATATATATATATATATATATATATATATATATATATATATATATATATATATATATATACACATATACACACATACATACATACATATACATACATACACATATATATATATATATATATACATACACATATATATACACTGTATATACTAATTTATGGGGGGAAATATATATTTTCTTAAATATATGCATGTGTTTATGTATTTATATATACATATATATGAAATAATTCCAATTCTGCACTATATTTCTATGTTACTAACCAGACAGTAAATGTGTGACATTGATCATATGACTTGTTCACCAACATGCTTATTACAAAAAATAAATAAATAAAAAAAATAAATAAAAATCTCAGTCATGCTGGAGAACGAATCAAATACTAAAAGACATTATAAAATTCATGTTCTTTTCATGAAAATCTGTTCTCAAATTATGCAGATAATACAGAATAATTAGTAATAAAAGAATAATGAAATGAATGAAAAACAATGTTTTGAATGAAAAATATATCCAATATTTATCTCTCCACAGGAAATTATTTCATTTCATCAGCGAGTACAAACATCTCCAAATACCGAAAGAGGCCTTTCAAAGGACCCCACTGGGATGACGTGGATCTCAGCTGATTTCCATTTTAAAAGGCAGCCTCTGCTCAAACACTCACTTATGAGTCTAAATTAAACACACCATTTTACAGGCAGGCAGGTAGATGAGTTCAGTCCCTGTCTGAGCAACTCTCACAGCTCCCATCCGGCTAAACCAATCAACACTGAGATGATAATTCCAACAAATTAAATCATGGCAGGCCTCTGTTCCATTACAGCATCTCACATAGCCATTAATCTGCTTTCCACCTACTCTGCCAGTGAGACTGAAATGAGCCGTTGACATCACTTCACATACTAGAAGCCCATAATCTCATCGATATTAAAGAAAACATTGCCAAGTATACGCAGGGATGATATGATGACACACGCTAAAGAGAAATCACGGCTGGTAATGATGAGTTTTGTGGCTTTTAGTCTATATGTGTTAACGTTGAGGTCATGTAGTGTACTCCTGAACACTGACCAAACTGCAAAGTACTTCTTAAAGTACTTCTACATATGACCTGCAGCCAGCTAGCAGGTAGCCATTCGTGGTTCATGAATGCGACAAAATGAAAGCCTGTTGACTACTAATAAATGGAAAAGCTCTGCCAAACATTCAGGTTCAGTAGGAAATACTTCAAGCAGGGAATAGAATTGCCCATGTAAAGACATTTTACATGTTCTTTGAGCATTTAATAATCTCTAAAAATCTTTAAATCTGTATTTTCTGAAAGATTTTGCTGTAGATTCCATAAGAAATCTATACTTACTCTCATGGCATCAAGGGCTAATCGTAGGTTGCTCTTTTCTGTGTTGTCACTAGTATATTTCACCAATTCCTATATTAAAAAAGTGAGAGAAAAATGAGTTGAATTCACCTCTTTTAAAAGGAGCATGTTTTGGAGTCAAAGAAGAAATTCTTGAAATGAAAGAAGTAGTTTGGCATAGTATTATATTATTTCTTATTAGAAAACAATGAAACATGGAATTAGAAACAGACCTACGCACATGACATGTGAGGGAAAACAAGATATCACACATTTTATTAATTCTTTCCATCATTTTGGGTAAATCATGGCCGTGTTGTACTAATAAGTTCCCTCATTTTGGTTTAGTTAAATTGCGACCACAATATCTTGTTCTCGCGTGTCTCACATGTGTGGCTCTGTACAAAAGTGCTTAACTACTTATTGATATTTAAAATAAACTTTTAACAAATTAAATATTTTTGTTTTTGAAAACTTTTTAAAGCATATTTCTAAGAATTTGATTTGTTTTTAACTAGATATTTTGAATCATTTATCCTTTTCTTTCTTTATCACAAATATATGTCTTTGAAACGGAGTTCATTCCCTGTTCTGTCATGAAATGAAGATGATCATCAAAACTCTGAAGAGTCAAGACTAGACTGCTTCACTAAAAACCCAAGGACAGAACAGAGTGACCACAGTGCCAAGTTTCCAATGAGCACGCCAGGTCAGTTTTGAGGGAATGCCGAACAATTTGATTTGAACCAAATTTATTCCACGATATGGAGAAGAACGTCAACAGAACCTTTTGAGAGCCACGCTATAACATAACTAATTAACTTGATAAACAAATCTGGCCTTTGGATTTGCGCGCAAACAGATTCATGAGCACACAAACACGCTGGGAGAGAAATGGTGTTGTTCCAAGTGTGAAATCTGTGCAGCTCATCAGAAACATGCATTTGTTTTCAGAGTGCAATCGAATGCTGCTGGAGAGAGACAAACAGCCCAATCGCAGCGAGTAAACAAGGTGATTAGAAAGTTCAGCACTCTTTCCAGATTTACATTCTGACCCAGACCACTGCTGTGACTTTGATGGAAGCTGAAGCGTGTGTGTTTGGGAATGTGTGTGTGAGAACATGCACCTAGACTCAGGTGTATAACACGGAGAAGACCCAATTACCTGCCTTACGGATGAATGAGATTTCAGTGTTCGTCCCCGTAGCTCTACCAGTAAATCCTGCCCCTTTCACACATTCATCTGTATTTCTGTCTCGAAACTCACTGATAGTGGTGATCTGTATTAGTTTTTTTTTCTTTTTGCAAATTATGAAATCTGATTCATTTGTGCCAACAGTGTACAGTAGTCAATATCTACCCTAGTTGCCATAGTAATGACTTACGCATCAGCACAAAGGCAAGAGATGCAAAACTAAGGGAGGACTGAAAACAACAAGTGTCAGGCTGTATTTACTACATTTACACAACAGTGACTATGCAGCGTCTAAAAGTCTTGCGCATTTCTCATTCAAAATATACTGAATGCCACATAAGAGTAATGTGTGATGTTACAATTGCATTACATAAATCTCAAAAAACTACATGAAATATGATCTGAACCTTCAGAGTGAAACTATTTTTCAAAAATACAAATGTAATCAGATCAGGATTGTCCTAGTTAATGACAATTAAAGATGTTACACAACAAAACATTTTTTTTTTTACTTGAAATAAAATAATTATAAAATGAACTGAAAAAAATTACTTTTAAAAAAAATTAATAAAAACCATATAGACATATATTTAAAACAAATGAACAATTAAAAAACATGTTAAGAAAAATATTTTGAATTAGTATCATTGAGTATCATACTAAAATAATTTAGTATCTCAATGATACTAAAATAAAGCTGCATCAGATATGAAACAACATATTTACAGTATGTGGTTCATATTGGGTTTGTAAAAAATTAGATTTGATGTGATTTGGAGGTTTTATTATATAAACATCTGCAAACATGCAAATATGCAAAAAAATAAATAAATAAATAAAATATGCTACAATAGGATATTAAAAAGTATGTTTGTCTCATTCCAGAGGAAGCGGACACAATGTGCTTGAGAACAGAACTGCATGGGGCAGAGTGTCAGATACACTGCCACCTGTCCCTGCTTTTGTTTATGTGTGTATGTGTATGTGTATGTGTGTGTGTGTGTGTGTGTGTGTGTGTGTGTGTGTGTGTGTGTGTCAGGCCGGCAGGTGTGCGGCGACACACGTCTCTAACACTTGTCCACTCACTTCTGTTCTCATGCCATCTCTGTCCTGTGGTGAAGGACCTCTCGCATACAAAACTTTAGCATGGACTAGTGTAGTAACTGTGATGATTATATTATTTACATTTAGATATGCCGTCTCCACATTTAACTTAATAAACGTCACTTGGTTTATTAGGAAACATTGTATTTATTGTAAATTAACAGTAAAATCATCTAGAAAGACAAAAGAAGCCACTACTATTTCATACAAGATTGCTAACTATTATATTTGTGTATGGTCAGTGATCAAGTTAATCAGTCTAATATCTAATCTAATATATACATATTAAATTAGTTTGTGTTACACAATTCTTTGAAATTTTCAAATTGCTTTTGTATTTGTTTTCTGGCATAGTAAGGTTGAGTAGATTTGTTTGGTCATAGCACCTATGGTGGTAATTTTAGGAAAAGTAGTTCAAAGGTTATCAGCAGATATAGCCTACTAAAATTTACAAAAAAAATTTGTAACACAAAACAATATATTTTGAAAGTCAGAAAGGTCTAAACACCATTGCTTACATTTCATTACATGGAGAAATAATAATAATAATAATAATAATAAATAAATAAATAAATAAATAAATAAAATAAATAAATCAAGCCATACAAGTTTGGAATATTATAAAGGTTGGAATATTATCTAAATTATTAAAATTTTGGGTGAACTTTCCCTTTAAAATATGCCCATACACCAAGAGACAGACTTTCTGTTCTAAATCTAGTTGGATGGAAATGAAATCCACCCAGGTACATTGATCTTGCTAAATCCCAAGGAAAGAGAGGAAAAAATATTTTATTCTAGACCATTCTGTTCAATACGGGTATGCTGCTGGTGCTGCTAGCTAGAGGGTTTGAGAGACTGGCTTCAAAGTTGATCTGATGACTTCAGAATCGACCCTATCCTGCCAGATTTCATAATTCCGCTATTTAACAGCATTTATACCTTATAAAGTAAGTAAGTCACTCATCGTCTGTCAGTTTGCAAAACATTGCAAAAAAGCTCCCAATGGATAAAATCAAGTCCCATTCTACATTTATTTGGATATCCTTGTGATGCTGAGAAATTATGGATGTAAAACAGGTTGTGACCACAGTTTCACATAGACTTTAATATAACGACCGCTTGTATTGATTTGAACAAGCTGTACTTCATCTGAAAAGGAGAATAAAACTTTCCTACAGCAGTGAGAAATTCTGTAAGCTCATGTGGCACTGTGGTCAGAAAATAAGAGAAAACTAGCCAGACAGCTCCCCCATGTGGTTCATATCAGTAGGACAATCAAACAGGGCCATTCTGAGAGTACTGTATACAGAAAAGCTCATCAAAAATTGTGATATGCATTGCTTTAGTGTCAATTCAAAGTGTTAAAAGAGGACAATATGTAATTCTAATAGCGTGTAAGTTACTGTACCTGAAGCAGTAGTGGGTATTTTAGCACTCGCTGCATGGGAACCACAAGCAAGTCTCTCAAAGTGAATTTCCCATTGTTGGCTCTCTTCGAACATTCCTGCAACACAAAGTAAACTGAATCTGGAAAACAGAAGGCTCTACAAAACCTCAAAAGAAAATGACTGTTTAGTGATCTGGTTATGGAAAAAGCACATTCTAAACAAAATAATCTTTTCTGGATCATGATTACAAAAATGTGAATGAAGTATTGTAATTATGGCAGAAAATGAAACTGTGTTTTGAACCTCTAGTTTCAGACGAACACCCTCTTTTTCCTTACAGATGAAGTCTAACAGAGAAATGGCTGATTCTACATGACTGCAGTATTTTCCATAAAGCAGAAGCCTAAAGTAGAAACACACACACACACACACACACACACACATCAGAAGTGCTTAGTAATATCATTCAAGAAATATTAAATATTAACTAGGCCTGCAGAAATTCAATGAAAGCTTTGCAGATTTCCACAAAATTTGATTCTAAACTAATTTTGACATCTATCACCCCCCCCCCCCCACACACACACACACGTTTAATTCATTTTTCCTCAATATAATTGCTTTTTTTTAAACATTAAACATTTCACATAAAAATTAATAAATAAATAAGAAAAACAGATAAATAAGAATAAATAAAAAGAAATAAGAAAAAGAAATGTAACTGGATGCAAGTGTGTGTGTGTGTGTGTGTGTGTGTGTGTGTGTGTGTGTGTGTGTGTGTGTGTGTGTGTGTGTGTGTACAGTGCTGTGAAAAAGTTGTGATATTTAACTCAGCTTTCTAAAATAATGTGGTTAATCAAAGTTATTTCATGATTTAACAGGAGGGGGCAATTAGTTTTTCACATAGGGCCAGGTGGATTTGGACAGATTTTTTTCCCTTAATAAACAAAATCATCATTTAAAGACTGCATTTTGTATTTACTTGCATTATCTTTGTGTAATATGAAAATTTGTTTGATGATCTGAATCTTTTAAGTGTGAAATTTACGGGGAAAAAATAAAAAATAAAACAGAAAAAAAACTTTTTCACATCACTGTATATATAAATATTTGTGTGTGTTTATGTATGTATGTACAGTATTACATAAAAGATATATAGATTATATACTATGTACAGTTACTTATAAATATAACATTATAACAAGTCTTACACAGTTTAGCTTCTCAAGTAAAATAACATATATACAGTAGTACCTGTCTTTGTAAATAATGAAGATTTGGTGGAGGTTTTCTGCATTTTTATTTTGAACAGAGTCTTGAATCTCAGCCAATAGGCTTTTGTGAACTTTAACTAGGTCCTGTGAAGCACAAATATAAACATCATTTAAATTTGTTGGAAATGTCATACAAAAAAAAAAAAAATGCAGAAACATTGTGGTCAGCTTTACTTACTGGTATATTGATGAAAATCTTATCAATTTCTGTTGCTGGGATGAATTTTATCAGTGGAATCATAAAGTACTGTTAAGACAGAAAAAAAAATGTTTTTAGCTCCATGTAGGAAAGTTATATCCTACATTGTGTGGAAACAGTGGAGCAGCTGTCCATCACTACAGATGTGAAGCACGGTATGATAAAACTCTCCATCCTGAGAATGTGAATCTCACCTTCTCAATGGTCTCCAGGGTCTCAGTGTATTTGGCTTCTGTCTGTTTGATCTCTAGAAGACAGCAGCTTCTGATATCCACCTCGGCCTGTTTCTGTCAACACAACTCACTTATTCAGACTACAGCCAGCCAGCCAAAAAAAACAGCTTGAAAAACACAACCTAATAAAGTCTTAAATGGTCACAATGCAACCCATACAGTTTTTTTTCTGGTGCTTTTCGTGTTTACAGTGAATTTACTCATAGAGATACTTACGAAAAAGCGACCATATTTCTGGTAGGAGTAGGTGTTTTACAAAGGAAATCAACACTGTGATGCATTAGGAGAGATGTGTGTGTGTGTGTGTGTGTGTGTGTGTGTGTGTGTGTGTGTGTGTGTGTGTGTGTGTGTGTGTGTGTGTGTGTGTGTGTGGTATTGAGTCATTTGAGTACCGCTTGAGACGCAGCAGCCTCTGTCCTCATCAGATCCTCATACACCTCTCCTCCCTCCACATCTCCATACACAGGGTCATAAATATCTTCCTCCAGCTCCTCACTGTTCACACAAACACATTCAGATTAGGACTTCAAAATTGCTATAAAAATATGAACACAATACGATTACACAACAGTTCTGGTCAAAACACTTTGCGGCTACTGGTTTTTCAAATGTAATAGTGCACTGCTCTATGTATGGCTCTATTTCTACATTTTACACAAATTCCTGTGAAACTTCCTGTTTTCACACTCACTATTAATCAGCCATTCACATTCCTCCCACACAACACCTAAGCAGGTTATGGATCTCATATAAAACCGAAAATATGAATTGTTGTTCCGTAACAAAACATGAGCATATATACGTGGGTGATTAAAAACCACAAATGCTAATGAGTTTCAGTCAAAAACTAATTTCTCATTGCTTCCGATCAAAACAACTTTCCAATTAGGTTAAGAGAGCTTCATACTTACTCAATCAGATCTGCTAAATGGATATATATGTCTTCATTTTCAGTGCTTTCCTCTGTGGGAAATGACCTGTGAAATCGGTACAGAATACTTTGTTTTAGCTCAGAGAATAAGATTATTGTTAATGTGTACAACTGATTATTTTCTTGCATTGTAGATGCAAACTCACCTGATTCCTTTCTGTTGTGCAAATGGCGTTTGAGAGAGTTTTGAGAGGGTGTCAATGACCTGGAAAGACAAAAGCAAGTTGTTCATTTGCAAATTAGAAATGTGTGTCGGCCGGTTTCAGTTTTTGGTCTATCTACAGTATAGACCTTTAGCTTATCTGTAGTCACTGTGTTTTTCAGCATGTTTCTCCGGTCTTTTGAGACAGTTATCTATTATGTACTTATGAAAACAAACTGTTCAGAACATTCTCTCAAAGTAAAAAAAGACCAATTAGTGAAAAAAGCCAGCCAAGCAGCCTGTTTTAAAAGATGTCAGATGGCAACATTTGGACATACTGTAAAAACATTTATTTTTATTTAGAATAAGATCGTTGATCATTTCTGTCCGACCTTCACAGAGTTTGTCCCATTTTAAATAGTTTTGTGATGCAATGCAAGTTGGTGGAATTTCTGTTGATTTAATACATAAAAAAACCCTGCAGCTCTAGGGAAATACAGTAAAATACAGAGTTTTAAAGGCACATAAAAAGGTTAATTGTAAGACTTTATTTACTTATTTTAATTAATTAATATATACACATTATATACATATGTATGCATGTATGTATGTATGTATGTATGTATATTATTGCTGTCAAACGATTAATCACGATTAATTGCATCCAAAATAAACGTTTTAGTTTACATAATGTGTGTACTGTGTATATTTATTATGTATATATAAATGCACACACATACAGTATATATTTTGACAATATTTACATGTATTCACATGTATATATTTATATTATTTCTATTACACATAAATATATTTAATATATAAACATAACATTTTTCTTAAATATATACGTGTGTGTGTGTGTTTATATAGACATAATAAATATACACAGCACACACACATAAACTATATAATTTAATTAAATTTTTTGTGTGTGTGTGTGTGTGTGTGTGTGGCCTAAATATACTCTATGCTAAATATACGTTGCAAACAGTGAGGCTCAATGAAATATAATTTTGAAATATAAAATATATTTAGTTTCAACTCCTTATATACCAAAATACTGTACATTTCTAAATGCATTTAGCCTACATTTATGCTAAATATAAATGTGGATGGCCTAACAGAGAACAAAACTAGATTTATAATGTTTAATATTTCTTATTGCAATATTGCATTTTTGAGCATGTTAAATTATGTTCCTTGCTCAAGTTTTTTTTCAAATGTGTTATATGTTCACACGTGTCATAGACAACAAATCAAGTTTTTGTTCACATGTGACACACACGCACATTTATTTATTTTTTTATTCCCAAAAAAATACACAAATATGGCCAAAAAATATATATTGGTAGAAAAGATATTCATGGAAAAACAACTTAAAATACATTTGAAAAAATATATTATTTGCTGTATGGGACATGGTCTTCTGGAATAAAGTATAATAAAAATAGAATAGAATTAACTGAATGTTTGTCAATGATTAGAATTAAATTGACTGTCCTTTGTTAACATTTAACTGCATTTTACTTGAGATATAGCAAACGGTTTAACTATCAAATAGTTCTATAAAACTAGTTCTAAGTAACTAATAGGATGAATGCGATTTTTTCAGCTGAAAAGAAGATGTGATTCCTCTTATAGCCTACCAATGAAAAGCGATGCTATTAGAGAGAGACATACATGCTCTCTGGAGAGGAAGTGGTCTTGCAATGCCAAGCTTGTGCGATGTAGGCTTGCTTTCTCACATTTACACTCATGCACACACACAGACGTATACAGACTGACATATGGTAACACACATGCATGCAGCACAAACACACATACAATAGACAGATCTCGATGATAGCACACCATTTGGGTCTTTGAATCGCGCTTCCGAACACCTGTTGAAAACCAACTCTGCTTCCTTTAGAAAGTTATTTTTGTTCACACCACTGATAAGAGGTGTTGTCATCTACTTTCATTCTCACTTAGTATCTGTTCCACAAAGTATACGAATGAATAAAGTCCGATTGGTTTCCTTATTAGTAAAATATCCTGCATTTAGGAATAACATTTTTGAAGTTCTGTACAAATACATAAAAGTAGGTCACCTATAAAGTATAAAGTCGAAGCTTTTGCAGCTTTACAGTCAGACCGCAGCAGAATTTCAATTCCACCATAAAGAGGTGAGCTTTTCATTCTGAATCTCAATTGACTGTGCATTCATACATTTCAGTTCTAAATGTGAATGTGCAGAAGGAAAGACTTTTCTTAGTTTAATTTTATTTTCACTCAGTATAAACAACCAGTCACAAACTTGAAGGAATTTGTTTAAATTAGCTTTGAAACAATAAAAACTGTGCCTACAAATGAATTTCTTTCAGTTTATATTGCATTTATGCATTTGAAATACAAGACTTGCATTGCATTCGAGGTGTGCATTTTATCAGCCCATGGATTCCCTGAGAATCAAGCTCTTGACCTTGACATTACTGTGCTCTGTTGTTCAAGCAACGTTTCTTTCTTTGCAAAAACTAAAATTTTAATGATTTGTATTGGGCATGTTAGATTTGATAGCGAATGAAAAACAGCAGACATGCAAACTGCTTTAATACTGTTAAAAACCATCCCACGAGCCACCATGCTAAGAGTTATGACAGTTTTAATTTAACATTTTAGTCATAAAGAACCACAAAATCTTATCATCCCTTCTGTCTTGTCAACTTGCAATGCTTTGGGTTTTTTTTTTTTTTTTTTTAAGGTTTCCTGTGCTTCTTTGGTTTAACATGCTCATTAGAGGGAAGTTGAAAACGCAGCACTGTTTAATCTGAATGAGGTCTTGACTCTTGGCCTGGTCGGGATTTGGGAAATTTAGAAATCAGGCACAGGACCGTGATTATAAATGTCAGCTAAATAATACGGTCAAAAAAAAAAGTACAAAAACAATCCATTATATGCATAGTGATTAGACAAACAAAAACACAACAAACAAACAAACAAAAACATCTGTACTCTGTGTTTCATTCTAAATTAATTTATTCAAATCATAGGTGATGAAAATAAAGCAGTTCATGATAAATCATGTCAGTAAATCACCAGTAAATCACTTGTGAAGACAAAACTCCCAGCACCTATTGATTGGATATAGTTGTGTCAATATGCTACCCCAGTAACCTAATAATAAGAGAATGCCTGGAAGGCATGTAGTAAATCTATATCTCTATTGTCATATGAGGTGATTGAAACAACTACATGTGCATAAAACTGCATGTGCCGTGGAGTCTATAAGCAAATAGCACAGGAAGATGAAAGGTGAGAAAAGGTTAAAATACAACCTCCAAACAGATGTGTGGTCTTCATGAGAGCACAAGCAACCATGAGCAGAGTTCAGCAACATTAACACCTGTGTAACTCCATGAGAAACTATTTTAAGAACAATAAGCAACGAGCACCTCTTACACATGGTAAAAATCATTTTTTTTCAGTATTTTACAAAGGCTTTAAATCATCCTATCAGAGTCTGAACTATCAGTTTTATAAAGATTCTTTTACTCAATGTAAAATAAGCACACAACTCCAAATCTGTTCCAAATCTGAGCTGTTTTATATCGTTACTTCATAATTTCATTTAAAGCAGATTTAATGGATGTGGATGTAACATGCGTACTTACAAGGCAAACTCATGTTAGAAGATTGCTGCCGGGCAAAGATTATAAGTAGGATTAACTTAACCCTTGAAAAAACACAGACCTATAAATGGGGCAAAACACAATAACTGCAGTGTAAAATTGTGTGGTGTGAAGTTATGTTAACACTTTTTACAATGGTGTCACTGTTTCACTGTGTTGGCCAGTGTTAGGTGCACGCATAGTTAGTAGTAAAACTTACTTAAAAAGTTATTAGTTAACTAGTTATTACTTTGCTGAAAAGTTATTAGTTTAAAAAAGTATTTAATATTTGTTATCTGTATGTATAGGTATGCATTTTTTTTTTTTTATGTCTTTGATAATCTATCCAAGGCTGCATATTTCTGAGCAAAAACACATTAAAAACATACTGTAAAATATTATTACCATTTCAAATAACTGTTTATATATATATATATATTAGTGCTGTCAAATGATTAATCACGATTAATCGCATCCAAAATAAAAGTTTTTGTTCACATAATATACGAGTGCATACTGTGTATATTTATTATGTATATATAAATACAAACACATGCATGTATATATTTAAGAAAAATATGTTATGTTTATATGTTAAATATATTTATATATCATATAAAATATAATAATATAAATATATGAATGCATATACATGGAAATATTTTCTAAATATATACTGCATGTGTGTGTATTTATATATACATAATAAATAAACATAGTACACATACATTTATTATGCAAACAAAAACCTTTATTTTGAATGTGATTAATCGTTTGACAGCACTAATATATATATATATATATATATATATATATATATATATATATATATTTTTTTTTTTTTTTTTTTTTTTTTTTTTTTTTTTTAAATGTAATTTATTCCTGTGATGGAAGAGCTGGATTTTCCATCATTACTCCAGTCTTCAGTGTCACATGATCCTTCAGAAATCATTCTAATATGTTGATTTGGGGCTTAACAATCTTAATATCCTAACCTTATTATTAATAACAACTACATTTTAATATTATATGTAATACATTAGACATGCTGAATTTTTGTAACTCGCGTTTCTAGAGTAGCCTTTATGTGATTACTTTGTAACTGTTTTTATTTTTAAATTATATTCTAAATATTCTAAAGTTGTGATGCATGTTATCACTTTTTTTGCATGTCAATATATTTGAACTTTTTAAAAACTTTTTGAGATGCAATTTTTAAAGGCGCTTTATTTATGATAATAATGACAACAACAACAACATCTATTTTAATATGATTAATTTAATCCTTGCTGAATAAAAATATGAATTTCTTTTTTTTTTTTTAAATCATACTGACCCAAAACTTTTGAAAAGTAGTGTCAATATATAGAAATAAAATCTGTGATGAAGGAGGGCTACTGAGGTCCTCTATATTAATTTAGATTTTATATGGTACTCAAAGATGATGTAAAATTAGTAGTGTTGCTAACTTTGTGCTTTTAGTTATTTACCCTGACATACATAATTTTATTCAACTTAAGCATCTAAAACTACTAAACCTTTTACTTTATATCACACATGACAAAGTTATCCAGATATATACTGAACAAAGGACACTCCTCAGAACCATTAACAACATACACACATGCCCTCAGCCGTAAGCATTCAAAAACTGCACAGTGAGAGTGTTTGAACGGCTTTTCTGTTGCCTACATTAGTCAGTTCTTTCAGCAGTGTAGTTCAGCCCTACAGCGCTGATGATTCTGCATGGTTGCAGATGTGTCCTATGAGTACAGGCAAACAATGGCTGAACCCCTCTGTGAAAACAGTGCAGTCCCTCACAGCACAAAGGACACTTCACTTTATGTTTAACCCCACATGAGGCCAGACCTTCAGCCACTGCACTTGCTAGGAGGACGCTACTGGAGTTGGTTACTCCTGTGGCTCAGGGAATTATTGTATTACACTGGCAGACAAAGACAGTCCAAACATTCAGGAAGAGGTTGTACATGGGAAGGTTTGGGAAATAAATGAGCTATTGATTACAGGTGACCTTCGGAGGCCAGACCACAACCACATCAGACAGGCATTTACAAGTGTCTGCGAGTACACGAAGAGACAGCTACATTTTCGGAGGAGAAATATACAGATTATGTTTTGTACTGCATGGGAAATGTGAATGTGAATAAGTAAATGTTTGTGCAGGGATAGAGATTAATGTTCAAAAAATGATTTGTTATTTTATACTGTAGATAAATCTATTATTATTTGGCCATGGTTAAATATAGTAATACAGATCGTAATGTTGCAGAATCAAGAGTATAAAACTGTTGATTAGATTCTCAATTTCTCCGGTCAGTGGTATCACCACCATATCAATACATACTGTCTGACCCATATTCAGCAAAAAATGTGTTTCAGTCTAGTAATTCTGATAGTATGATCAATGATTTCAAAATAAAATAACTAAAACAACAAATGACTATTATTTATTATTAATATCCATTATATTAACAAATAAAATATATAAATAATTAATTTATAATATTTATTTGTTTATAAATTAATTATGATTTTAGCTCATGGTGCACATTATTGTTCTGGTGTTACAAAAATATATAATAAATATATATATACACACAATTTAAATAACAATTTGTTATTGGTTACTTGCCTCCTTCTGAAATTGACAAAACAATTTTTAGATTTGATTACCTTTCCAAAATCTCGGACATCAAAGAGATCGAAGGCATCAAACAGTTCACTCTTCTTCATCCCAAATTCTTCGCAGCATGCAGACAAGAATGTACGAATATTCTTCAGGCAGAGAAACTGATAAAGCAAAAAAACAAGATTCTGTTAACATTTTTAAAGGTTTTGTTTTTGCACACCAACTGAAAAATAAATATACTAAAATGTATTTAAAATACATTTATTTCATGCTAAGTCTACAACAAATACATTTACATGGTTAGGTACTTAATAAAAATAACCTGCAATTGTACTTTTATTATACTAAACTGGTATATTTGATTTCTGCTAAATTGGAACAACTATTTTTGTACTTAATGTACTTTAATTGTGTGGAAGTACTGATTGATTGTGCAAAGTGGAACTAGGCTATTGCAATACTTCAGGTACACTTTAAATATCTCGCATTTAAAGACCAAAATTATTCAAAAACCATACAATCCTCATCAATAGTGACATTAAAACACATTTTAGACTTAATATTAAGAAATGTGCATTGTGTACATAGTAAAAGTTTATAAGAGTGTACAAATAAAGTTTATTAATCGTTTTTCTATCAGTAAGTCTCGAGAGACATGTCATGTTAATAGATTTGAACTTTACTTAGAAATAAATGCATTTTAAATATACTTTTTAACTAGGGACACTTATTTGTATCAATATATTTGTTTACATGTACATTTACTTATATATCAATTTGAATACATATCTTTTTTTTTTTCTTTAAATCTTTTTTTAAAGATTACAAAAGAATTTCCTGTAGCTCAAATAGTAGAGCGTGGCGCTAGCAACGCCAAGATCATGGGTTCGATTCCCAGGGAAAGCAAGAGCTGATAAAAATGTGAAAACTATAACTTGAATGCAATGTAAGTCGCTTTGGATAAAAGCGTCTGCTAAATGCGTAAAAAAGAAATTGTAAATGCAAATGCCAGGACAAAACATTTTTAGGATATAATGGGAATCTTTTGTGAAAATGTGGCCTTGAGAGAGATGAATTAGTGGAATCATTACGGCTTTTCCTGACTGTAGATGAGGAAATGAGATTTCCAACTAATCACAGACTATATTGCCTAATAGGTGCTATTAACAATATTTCTGCTTCTGCATTTTCTTACTATTAAAAGAGCACAACAGACCAACTTTGAAAATGACATATGAGGTTGCTTTTAACTTCCCACTACTATCAGTCTATTGTCATGATTGAATTCACATTCATTTAAATACACAATTGTGAATTTAAATGAATGTGAACTAATTCCAAAGCACAAAAAACACACTTATCAAAATACACTATTTGCATTAGTCAGATAAGTGACAGGAATGCCGACTAACGCAACAAGGGATGTTGTTGAAAATTGCTCTTTTCCGTTGTCTGACAGAGACTGACTGTGTCTAGTCAATCCAGAAGGGTGGATTTGTAAGTTTAAAAATCAGTCAGATCAAAGTTGGATTTTATCAGGTCACTGGAGTGAAGCAGGGGCATCTGGGAAGAGTTGTTTGGGCCTGGGCAGACTGCCTGAGACTTCTCAGCCCTAAACACTTACTTACACACAGCAGCGAATCAGACAGAACATTCATCTGGATGCCTTTTGGGTCCCTACCAAAACACGATGTACATTTAAAATTGATGTTTCATTAGCTCAATGTTTACCCAGTTTGTTGAGAGTTTTGCAGACTGATTGAATGATGCCGTATACAAAGAGAGCTGTGTATATATCTACCACTAGGCCCTTTGTGAAGAGAAGTCTATGCTACCACTTGCACTGGGGCCACTTGTACTACTATTGCACTGGCTAGTACCTACTATAAAGCCTTAAATGACTTTAACTTACAAAAATGTCAAAATATACCAACTATATAAAATGCAGGTTAAAAAGAAATGTACTGAAATAGATATTCACACACTGAACATGCCATCGAGTCTAAAGTTGTGTGGGTAGGTTATGTTTAAGTAACTGGAGTATATTATAAAAAAAAAAAAATACAAATTAGTTCATAAGCAAAAATAAAATAACGCTAGACTGTCTATTTGCGCTCACCTGTGACATCTGTGGTCTGAGATTGATCTCTTTCAGGTTAATGGTGTCGGATCTAAGATTGTTCAGCAGCTGGCACAGAAGCACCCCATCCCGAAGAGTTTGGGCCAAATCAAAAACCTGCGCCGAATCCGCCGTGACCCGATGATTCCGGGGCAAAACTTTACAACTGATCAGCCACAAGCTGCACTGCCTCCAGTACTCCATAATGCGCGTATAAAATTAAAGCCAACAACTGTGAAATAAACCTGACACAGTTGAATGAAGCTAAGATGTAGAAACAGCCGGAGCAGAGCGCGCACCTTGCGTTACATTTGGCATCCGTGTTTTCTTTTTTTTTTTCTTTTTGAGCTTGCGCTCTTAGTTGCCAAAACTGAGACTTGTGCGCACTAATTTGGTTTTATCCGCGGTCTACCAGTCCTATAAATCCCCATCAGCGGAGTTACGAATTCTAGTACGGCAAAGGATTTATAATAATTGTAGAGTGCGGCGTTGCATCGCAATCTTCCAATAGTGAAGTCTTAGCATATGAATATTCATTAATATTGTTGACGCTGCGTTGTTGATCTTCCAGTGGCGACGATTCATCTCATGAATATTAAGGACCAAGTCTTCACCATAGTAGGATAATTTCACCCCCCACCCTGCGCTTCCTTTTCCGTTAGTTTTGACTATCAGATTGACTCTCTTAACCACAGAATGTCTTATATATTTAGACCTCTTGCAGATATCCTGCCTCTTTGAAGGCATTTGTATTAATATGTTAAAACTGTAAAAAAAAAAAAAAAAAAAAGAATCTCAATCATGTAGGATTAATAATGTTATAACAAAGAAAAAAAATTATGATGTAGTGCATGCAAAAATTTGCAGCTTTCTTTAGATAAAATAATCCCTTTTAGTGGGAATAGAGGACATTCCAGATGGATTGAACATGGCTTTCCAGAGCTGATCATTAAACAAACAATGACAGAGAAGTGGGTTTAGGAGTAACAGTTACTCACACACAGACAGTAAGTTGTTTAATGCTATTCCTGTAATGCAGATGTGCATATTCCATATCTTATCTTATTAAATAATGAGTATTTCAGTAAAATGATGTTTATTATTAGACGCTTCAGATAATTGCATGAGTTAATAAAAGTTAATAAAATGAATGAATCGGCCAGCAAATGTATAAAAATGAATTTTATTTTTTATTCTTATTTTTTTATTTAGTTAGTTAAATCAGGCATTGCATATATTCTAAATTTTTATTTAATAATAAAACCAGTCGATTGGATAAATGTACAAATACAACATTGCACGTGCATTGCGACGTTGTGTTGTCACGTGCTTAATTCCATCCAATCAGCAGCACGGAAAACGCAGTTCCATAACACAAGCGCTTTCACATTAAATGTATTGTGTAACTTGTACACTTCATACTCCGCTTGAAGAATATTCGATTTCAAGGTGAGAAACAGTTTCGTTTTAAACTGTATAAACCATTAGTACGAGCTTCAGGTGTGTATATTGCCGACAACGCATATATTCTATAAGGTAAGCACTACAGTTTCTCCCTTATTTATTTGGGTTCTGTTTAATGCGTGCGTTTTATCTTGCTGTCACAGATGGCTCTTGCCCTGACTGACAGGGCTATCGGAGCAATCATTGGATCAGCTGTTGCCGATGCTGCAGGTTTGCATTACTTGCGAATACTAGTAACAAACTATACCAAAAAGCCTTATATATAGCCAAACATATTTATGTAACATATAAACATCTCTAATATATCACAAGTGAATTGACGCAGACAGTGTTACATTACATATTAGCCTACTGTGTATTTACATAAGCATTGACAAGTTCATGCACATGTATAAACTGACATTATTTTGTGGAGATGCAATGTAATCATATATTATTTTTGTCATTACTATAGTAATTAATTATAGTAGCAGGTAATGTGTTAAACATGAACACTGTTATCTAGTATTATGCTATAATCAAATGTTGACAAATGCAGACTTTTGTTGGTACTGTACATTCTACAGCACAACCGCTCCATTGGGTCTATGACCTGCAGAAGCTGAGCATGTTGCTCTCTCAAAGTCCTGAACCTGAATTCCGCCCTGAGTCTGCAAACCCATTCTACAGGAGGAACACTGGACAGCAGAGCTGCTATGGAGATCAAGCATTCGTCCTCCTGGAGTCCCTGTCTGAGTGTGAAGGTGAAAAATACATTCCAGTATGTAAGAATATTAAAGGCGAAACTGTGTGTTTGAAAATCTGACTAGGATGGATATTATTTGACCATGTTGTGGTTAATGGGATGTTGCTTATTAAGTTATTTGTTTGTTTGTTCAAACAGGTCTGAATGTGGAAGATTTGAAGCAGCGCACCTACAAATTCTTTGGACCCGGATCTGAATATGACACACCAGTCAATGATCCTTACAGAGACAAAGGAGGTAAATTAATCTACTGCACCTCAGCATTTTCATATTTGTTTACTTTTTTATTAGTTCTTTTTGAAATAGTTGATTTATTTGTTTTTCCTACATTATGACAACTCAAATATTCCTTTATATTACAAACAAAAGTTAAAAAGTGATTATATATTTATTTATGTATATGTCCTTTTGATTTTAATTATAAAATATGAATGTGAATTATATATTATAAATGTAAAGGTGCATCTCAATAAATTAGAATGTCATGGAAAAGTTCATTTATTTCAGTAATTCAATTCAAATTGTGAAACTTGTGTATTAAATAAATTCAATGCACACAGACTGAAGTAGTTTAAGTCTTTGGTTCTTTTAATTGTGATGATTTTGGCTCACATTTAACAAAAACCCACCAATTCTCAACAAATTAGAATATGGTGACATGCCAATCAGCTAATCAACTCAAAACACCTGCAAAGGTTTCCTGAGCCTTCAAAATGGTCTCTCAGTTTGTTTCACTAGGCTACACAATCATGGGGAAGACTTCTGATCTGACAGTTGTCCAGAAGACAATCATTGACACCCTTCACAAGGAGGGTAAGCCACAAACATTCATTGCCAAAGAAGCTGGCTGTTCACAGAGTGCTGTATCCAAGCATGTTAACAGAAAGTTGAGTAGAAGGAAAAAGTGTGGAAGAAAAAGATGCACAACCAACCGAGAAAACCGCAGCCTTATGAGGATTGTCAAGCAAAATCGATTCAAGAATTTGGCTACAGTTGTTGTATTCCTCCTGTTAAGCCACTCCTGAACCACAGACAACGTCAGAGGCGTCTTGCCTTGGCTAAGGAGAAGAAGAACTGGACTGTTGCCCAGTGGTCCAAAGTCCTCTTTTCAGATGAGAGCAAGTTTTATATTTCATTTGGAAACCAAGGTCCTAGAGTCTGGAGGAAGGGTGGAGAAGCTCATAGCCCAAGTTGCTTGAAGTCCAGTGTTAAGTTTCCACAGTCTGTGATGATTTGGGGTGCAATGTCATCTGCTGGTGTTGGTCCATTGTGTTTTTTGAAAACCAAAGTCACTGCACCTGTTTACCAAGAAATTTTGGAGCACTTCATGCTTCCTTCTGCTGACCAGCTTTTTAAAGATGCTGATTTCATTTTCCAGCAGGATTTGGCACCTGTCCACACTGCCAAAAGCACCAAAAGTTGGTTAAATGACCATGGTGCTGGTGTGCTTGACTGGCCAGCAAACTCACCAGACCTGAACCCCATAGAGAATCTATGGGTTATTGTCAAGAGGAAAATGAGAAACAAGAGACCAAAAAATGCAGATGAGCTGAAGGCCACTGTCAAAGAAACCTGGGTTTCCATACCTCCTGTGCCACAAACTGATCACCTCCATGCCACACCGAATTCAGGCAGTAATTAAAGCAAAAGGAGCCTCTACCAAGTATTGAGTACATATACTGTAAATTAACATACTTTCCAGAAGGCCAACAATTCACTAAAAATGTTTTTTTTATTGGTCTTATGAAGTATTCTAATTCGTTGAGATAGTGAATTGGTGGGTTTTTGTTAAATGTGAGCCAAAATCATCACAATTAAAAGAACCAAAGACTTAAACTACTTCAGTCTGTGTGCACTGAATTTATTTAATACACGAGTTTCACAATTTGAGTTGAATTATTGAAATAAATGAAATGAAATAAACTTTTCCACGACATTCTAATTCATTGAGATGCACCTGTATATACAATAAAAGCTTTTATTTTTCATTTTCATTTTGAGTATGAGTTTGAGTTTCATTTTTAGTAATTTTGTTATGTGCTTTTGTAATTATTTTTTTACTTAGTTTTAATTTTTATTCATTATTATTTTTATTAATTTTTAGTGCTTCAGCTTAAGCTTATATTAGTTAGTTGCCAGGGAAACATTTCAAACTTTCATTAAGTTAAAGTTTTTCATGTATTATTTGTATTTCATTTCAGCTATATTTCATTAAAAAAAAAAAAACTACTTTTTTTTAATAGTTCTAGTTACCAGTATAACCATTTGCACATTTACCTGTCATTTTGACTCATAACCCTAGACAGATGGTGTTTGTTTGTGTTTGTTTTGTTTTCAAATATGAGTTTTCCTGAATTATTCATGACTTTTACTTATTTTTTTCTCAAGCTCCTAGGCCTCAACTACCTATTGAAGGACCCTGGAGACAAGCAAGCCTTAAGAGCTTTATTAAAAATGTGGATGCAGGGAAACCAGAGACAGGTACTGTCATTTACAGTATGTTGCTGGAAAAAAAAATGAAGTCAGATAACCATCATAAATATTTTGTGTAGCCACATTATTGTTAATAAATACTAATTCATTTTAATGTTTTTGAAATATATTTATAATAACAATTTCAGTAATTTAGAAGGAGATAATAAAGCAATATAATATGTTAAATCTTTATTCTGACACTTTTCAGGTTGTGAAACTGATAACCAAATAGATGGAGTGGCAAAGCTGGCTCCCATTGTAGCATGCTATGCTGGAAAACCAGAGATGTTGGAGAGAGTTGAGGAAGCCACCCGAGTCACGCAAAACAATGACATATGTGTGGCAGTAGCTCTCGCTGCTGCTAGGTTGGTAATATATGATTGACATGAGATGTGTGGTATATGCCATATTAGAATGTGTGTGGAAATGGTATAGGAGATGATACCTATAATATGATAGGAAATATCTATCAGTGTTGAATTTCTTTCTTCTTCAGGTTCTTGGAGCATTTCATCCTGAATGGTCCTGATCCCAAGGCCTTGGATGCAGTGCTGAAACAGCTCAGTGACCCAAACAGAAAAAACCCTCAGGAGTTGGACAAAGCTATAATTGGTATACACAGCTTTAAATTGTTATTAGTATGTGAGCTGGATACTTACGGCGTGTTTACATTTGGCAGCTTTGGTTTGATTAAAAAGAACTTTGACAGTGTGAACACTAAATGTATAATATAAAAAAGAAGCAAACTACAAGTTTTGAACACACTCTTGTTCACAGATGAAGCAGGATATATCACTTGTCTCTTGCTAATAGATCATATTTATCTGGGATTCATGTCAAATTTTGCATACATCACAAAGACATCGTTTAATACCAGAAATCAAATTTATTTTTGTTTTAATTTTCTAATTTAGGACACATTCATCAAGTAAAGGATAATTTGAGCAAGAAACCCAAAGAGCTCATTCCCACTGTGTTTCCAAATACTTGAGGTTAGTTACCTGCAGCTGATAACCTATTATTACTATCCTATGCACACACTACAGTTAATCACAGGTATTTCAGCAGCTTTATCATGTCCCTCAGGTTTGCCAGGTGCATTCCAGGCAGCACTGCATGGGGTTCTGACAGCCAGTGGCTATGAACAGGCTATTCGGGACACTATGAGTTGCGGTGGATGCACCTCTAGCAGGAGCTCCTTCATCGGCGCCTGCATTGGCGCTCAGGTACTGCAAAAATCATGACCTTGTGATCTGTTTGACCGCATTGTTCTATCCATAAAACAAAGTGGTCTTTATGTAATTAAGGTCAAATTCTTTTTGTGCTATCTGTTGAACACTTATCTCTCTGAACAGTCCATTCCAATCTTTTATTGGATGATTGTCATACATACATGATAGAACAACTATGCAGTTACTTAATGGCTCTTATAATGTGACACTTGTTTTTTTCAGGTTGGACTTGAAGGAATCCCAAGTTCCTGGAAAAGCAAGACTTTGCGATACAACACTTTGTTGGATCTCGCAAAGAAAGTTACTCTCCAGCAGCTTTAAAGTTTTTAGTATGCAAAGTAAATAAGTGGGTGATAACTGGATATAATTATATAATCACCCAAGTTCTTCTGAGTTTTGCCTACTGTTGTGATTTTGATGAGACAATTAATGAACGTTTTAGCCTGAAATGTTATGAAGTTAAAACTTGATACCTTTGTTTTATTAAATCACAACATGGCATGCAGAAACTGACATACAATGTGGCATTAAACTCATGTTCAGTGAACACACTATTGTCTTGTTATTACTATATTAAAATGTAAAATAAGATCAACAACTCAAGAGTTAAGAGATAACCTGTTCTGACTGATAGAGCCATCTAGTGGACTTTAAGAAAACCTCAGCAGTTATATACAGTATATATATATATAGAAATATAACATTTTATAAGATTTTATATCAGTTATATAAGAGTTTTTTCAAGTTCTCAAAACACACAAATATATTATTCTTTCCTATTAATAATGATATTAGTATTATGTCCTATCATTTGTTGATCGATTTATTTAAACTTATTTTTAATTAGAAATATTATTATTAATTATTAATCATTTGTTGGATGGTCAAACTGCTGTCTAAGCAGGCTGCAGTGCACACTAGGATTTGAGACACATCCGTTGGCTATCGTTGAGTTTGTCCTTCCTCTTCACACTCCCTCACTCCTAACAGCTGCTGCTCTGCGTTAGCGGCTACACTACTGACAGATACACCACAATACCTTTACCAGACAGCTTTACGCGTTTATTTTTAATTGGTTATCTTCTCAGTCGCGTTTTTACATGGACTATACGCTTATTACGACAAAGCGAGCTGAATTCATAAGTGTTTTGGCCGGGCGGAGAGAGGCTATAGCAGGCTAATCTGTGTTTGCTAACAGGCTTCAGCTCAGGCTGATCGTTTGAAACGTCAGTATTTTATAAACACAGATATGGAGTTCAACGTTAGACGACTAGCAGCGGACGCGGGCACTTTCCTCAGTCGTGCCGTGCAGGTAAACGTCTTTAAATGACCTTAAATGTGTTTAGTGTCTTAACTTGTGTTTGTTTTTAACCAGGTTGTACGTTATTTTCTTTACTTAACGGGACAGTTCAGACAAACTGAATGATCTGTCATAATTTATCCACCCTCGTGTCTGTATGACGGTGGAGCACAAAGGCATATTGTTACTGACCGACAGCCGGTCACCATTCACTCTCATTACTTTTGTCCATAAAATGAGTGTATGGTGACCAAGACTTTCATTCTGCCTAAGTGTGTGTGTGTGTGTGTCTGTGCACGTTACAGAAAAAGTCATATTCATTCAAAATTTTCATTTAGAACATGAGGGTGACATTTTCATTTAAAAAAAAAAAAAGTAGTTTATTATCCCTTTAAGTAGTAAATAAAGTTCATTATTTGTAGCAATGAAAGTTTGTCGTATGTTACTACAACTTCAATAACAATTTTGTGTTAAATATATTCATTACTGACTGTTAAGACAGTTTACAGACGTGTGTTACTAACTAATAATATACTATAACAATGCATCATATGGTATTTTTAAATCTAATCTTTGAAGATTTTACGTTAAAAAGCTTTTACTTGATTACTGTGTTTATAAGCATTTTTGTTTATATTTACAGTACATAACATTTTATTTATTTATTTATTTATTTTATTTTTTTACCTATTTCTTACTGTTTTATTGTACTGTTTTGGCTTTGTTGTAAATTGATTTGAGAATTCGCAACCTTTAAAGGCACTATACTAAATAAAAATATTATAATTGTTATTAATATTAATGTTAATGTAAACAATGGAAAAAGGTCAAATGTAGGCCGGAAATGCAGTCTAGGTCAGCAGCTCACTAGGCTTTGGTTTTAAGACCATAGCTGTATGTGTGAACATTAATAAGCCAACTGTAAAATGTCAAATGTATAAACTGCATTGCTGAAATAACATGTGTTAGAACAGTCAACAAACTTTGCGATCCATGTAGTTCACAGAGGAGAAGTTTGGGCAGGCGGAGAAGACTGAGCTGGACGCCCATCTGGAGACCCTTTTGAGTCGGGCCGAATCCACCAAGCACTGGACGGAGAAGATCATGAAACAGACAGAAGTTTTGCTGCAGCCGAACCCTAGTAAGAAGAAATGCTTGATTAAACAAGACTGTAGTTTAGCAGTACTGCAAGTCACCATAAAAATACATGCTCATTTATATCACCAGTACAGAGGAAGTGAACTCAGGGTCACAGCTGGTGAAATCATCTCACTTATTGCAGTAAACCTAATTGCAAGAAAAGAGTGTGAAGTTCCCCATCTGTTCCTTGTAATGGGATTAAGACCCAGCCCTAACAATGAGTATTTTTAGCTGTTTAGCCAGGAAGTCAAAACAATGTGGGTTATATATTACATTTATGATCTTCAGTAAGAAAGAAACGCATCCTGTCTTTATTCCAGTTTTTGGTGACATTGGCGTTTTTACCACACTTTGCTTTATCTTCCAAGCACCTCATATAATCATAAAAGTGAAAACTTGTGATTCACAGTAATGCTTTGGAAGATATTTTTGATGTTCGGCAACAGTAATGGTTAATAGGCCTTACTTAAGAGGAGGCATGTGGTCTCATCTGACTCTCGCTGCTCTTAATTGAATTTGTCTGATGTTTGTAGATGTCCGGATGGAGGAGTTCCTTTACGAGATGCTGGACAAAAAAGTCCCAATGCGTGCCAACAACCACGAGTTACTGGGGGAGTGCATGATCGACTCCGGACACGAGTTTGGACCTGGAACAGCATACGGTAAACTCATTGCATAATATCGTCCCACTCACACTGGACCCTGACAGTATCAGCTAGTGTTTGGAGCTATGAACATATAGCTGAAATGATTGTGACGTCACAAAAAGCAACCATGCTTCTTCAGACAAGTAACTTTTAGTGATGATTTTGAGCAGCACTCCAGTTAATCTGTTAAACATGTGTATATAATAATGTTTGTTAATGTCATACCTTTTGTTTATAATAAAGAAATATATTTTATAGTGACATCAAGCGTATACGACTTGAGTTGGATAAACACTGGCACAGCAAATACATGTTTACATGTTTTTTTTTTCTTCTTTATTTTAGTCACGCATCAAATTTTGTTCATACAACTATGCAGTTATGTGTCTAGACATATATACACTAGCAATAATTGAATAATAGGAATAACTGACCCTTTGAAAAGACCCACCCCCTCCATTACTGTTGCTGTGTCTGTCAAGCCATGGCCCTCTCACACCACACATCATGTTCTCACGCAGTGAAAAATACATCACGGAGCAAAGAGGAAACTGACAATGCACCGACAAACAAGACAGATCAGGTTACTTTTGGTGTGAAACAAAGCCTCAGCTTTTAAATTTTGTAAGAAATTCAAACAATAAGTACCGTTTTTCATTTGTTTTCGTGTCGTGACAGATCGCTGTAGCGCCTCGGTACAAGTGGCACGTGAACCGATCATCCTTTCCTCTTTACTAGTTATAGCACAACATAAACATGAATGAACATCAGAAGGTATCTTGTTTCAACCGTGGAAAGATGTCAATACACACCATTTTTCAAATGCACAGTTCAAGTCCACCAACATTAATTTACTCTCTTTTCTTGTTTGTTTGTTGGACAAAATAGCAGATGTGACGTTATGATTGGTCAGATCGCCCGTCAATCAAACTCCCTGCGAATGGGTTTTTTTTTAATATTTTTGAAGGAGGTTTCTTGTGCTCAACGGGGTGCATTTGTTTGATCAAAATACAGAAACAATAGTAATTGTGCAATATTATTACAGTTTAAAAAACTGTTATGAATATGTTTTAAAGTGTTATTCATTTCTGTGATGCCAAAGCTGAATTTCCAGCAGCCATTACTCTAGCCAAAGATTTTTTTGGTCCTGCTCAAGAAACATTACTTACTATTATCAATTTTGAAAACTGCTTAATAATTTTTTGAAAACCATGATACATTTCCTTATTAAGGATTCTTTGACGAATGGAAAGAACAGCTTTTATTTCAAATAGAAATCTTTTGTAACATTACTACATGTCTTTTATATAGTATAATGTAGATAGGTGGAAAGGACTGTTAATAAACTCTTTGTAAGCTCCATATACTGTATATTTAGTTTTAAGCTGACAAATGTTCCTAATGTGTGTGGGTTGAGATGAATGTCCTCTCATCCTCTGATGTGCCGCAGGTAGTGCTCTCATTAAATGTGGGGAGACTGAGAAGCTGTTAGGCAGTGCAGAAAAAGAGTTCATTCAGAGCTCCGCCATTAATTTCCTCACTCCCTTTAGGAACTTCATCGAGGGAGATTTTAAAACCTTACTGGTGAGCATCAGCATACCACTGAACATGCCTTTATTAACCTTTATGTTATATTATATTACACTGTATCTTCTAATCTGTTAAATTTCTGTTGTTGTGTTTTTGTTTTTCACAGAAAGAACGCAAACTGCTTCAGAATAAGCGTCTAGATCTGGATGCAGCCAAAAACAGAGTGAAGAAGGCCAGAGCGGCTGATGCTCGCTCTGCAGTTAGTATTACACACACACACACACACACACACACAGAGAGAATGTAATAATCAGCAGTTTTATTCTTCAAGTGGCATTTTCAGCTTAACCATACACACTCAGTTTTACAGCTTTTAGGGAAGAGAAGCTTGAAGAGTGAAGGCTGTCTTTCATCTGTCCCCAAGCTAGCTGCCGGCTGTCTTATGCTCTTAGTGCAGTTTAACTAACAGAGAAGATGCTCGTGTTAAATGCCCTTTTGCGTGTGAGCTGCTGTCTTTGGATCTCTAATCTCTCTTATTTTCCCCAGTTCTCTCTCATTATGTCTCTCTCTGTCTGTCTGCTTGCCTGCCTCCGTCTGAAGGAGCTGAACTCAAGCCCTCCGCTGGGAGAGGAGTATGTGGCTCACTTTTCTTACATGCTCAGCTTCTTGCATGTCAGGTGGCTAAAGGTTTGTCTGCTGTGTCTAATAAAGCATCTGCCCTCTTTTGCCCTTCACAAATCTTTGGAGAGATGTCGAAAATGGTTTTGTGAGCGGAACATTTTACGTTCAATACCACATTTCCGTAAACACATGCTTGTATTTCTGTCCAGTTCAACAGAAATAGCTGTGTAAGTTCAGCATGTTTTTATTGTGTTCGTTCATAATCTCAATAAATCTTAATTTGTGAGATATTTGTGCTATTATTTAACTTTGAGGGCAACAGAATGCAGTTACTGTGTTTGGTGTGATTGTTTTTCTTCTGTCGATTGATAATGTATGAATATCTGTGCCTGTGTAGTCTCTACTAACAGTATGATTTGTATTAAAGATGCACATTACTTACCATCCAGTATTATATATTTTTGCCGATGTTGGGTATTTAATTGTGATGCTCATTTTACATTAACACTGTAAAATGTCATTTTTAGAAGAAAGAAACAGAGAAATCCATTATTGTACGGTTCTTAATTTTGTTGTGATGCCTAAATTTAATTGTGGCATTTAAAATGATTGATTTTAGTGTTTTGTTCTTTATTTATTAAAACATTTTTATTTTATTTTATAATGCTATAAATGATATGTTATCATATTGATAAATATGATCCTAATGTGCATTAGGATACGTTTCAAAATGGCATAACATACTTAAGAATGCAAGATTCATTACTTTAGTAAACTTGGAAAACATTTCACGATGAGGGCGATGTGTTTGGCTCATGTTTAAGTGTTGCAGCATGTGCTCACACCTGTCGACACTGGATGATTCAAGTCTTCTTCCCTTTGTTGCGTGCTTCACATTATTCCTTGTAGACAGTGATCAGCTCCCTGTTTTGGTTCCTCCCAGTGAATGTGTCTGTGCATGAATGGTGAAACCATTCAACTTGCATAACGGCTAGTTATGAAAGCTGTTGATTGTGAGTGGTAATTGGTTTGTGTGGTTTAAGTTGATGTTTTTGCTTGACCTGACAAGTTTGTTACTGTTTCTGAATGCTGGCCAGCTGTGGGCTGAGGAGGTGCAGCAGGTGAGTGTGCTCGAGTCTTTCCTCCCCTAAGAAGAAAATCTTTTAACAGGGAAACGGAAACGCCTGCCCTGCCTTGCCCTGATAGT
The DNA here is from genome assembly GCA_036784905.1 of Acrossocheilus fasciatus. Lineage (NCBI taxonomy): Eukaryota > Metazoa > Chordata > Actinopteri > Cypriniformes > Cyprinidae > Acrossocheilus > Acrossocheilus fasciatus. Next base: position 14,725,341 of record CM071939.1, on the reverse strand, counting down.
GCTGTCTGATATGAACTCACTCTGCCACGTAAATGAGGAACTGCTCTTACATACAACTCAAACACATCAGTAGCCCTTCACTGCAGAACTGCAGATCCAGGGGGTGGGGTTGGGTCCACATCTAGGGGGTGGAGACGGGTGGGTTTAGGGATCAGAGGGTGGAGACGGGTGGGTTTAGGTAAATGTAAGGTGGGAGGAGTTGGATCTAGATCCAACCACACCCCCTGGATCTTGTGTTTTGCAGTGAGGACCATCTCAAACACATTGTGTCCAGCAGAGGGAGCTACCAAAGTGTTTATATTCCCAGCTGCCTCTGTGTCTGAGGGAGTATGTCCATTTGATTCCGAGCCTGTTGATGGGGCTAAATGTGCATGTCAGCCACAGTGATTTTTTTATGTATATGTTTGTGTTTCGCTCAGGCAGAGACAGAACTGAGGATAGCACAGAGTGAGTTTGACCGGCAGGCCGAGATCACCAGACTTCTGCTGGAGGGTATCAGCAGCACTCATGTACGCTCACACATCCTTTATGTCCATCAGTGTTTCCTCCTGTAGCACCACAGCAAAACAAATGATGCTTTACCCAAGTTAAAGGGATAATTCTGTCATCATTTACTCAACCTCATGTTGTTCCAAACCTGTATGTCCTTTTTTGATCACCAAGATGGTTTGCTACCAACATTCTTTAAAATATTTTCAGGTTTAGAATGAATTGAGGGTGAGCAAATCACAAAATTTCTGTCAATCGAATGTGATGGGTGTTGCAAAATAACATCAAATACTCATCAACAAGCATGAAATGAATGACTTTTATGAGTTGACTTATCATTTAATGAATCAGTCTAAAGATTCATTCTTTGAATCAGTCTTAATGAATAGTTCTTATAATGAATCAGTCAAAAGACTTGTTCTTTGAATCACTTTTAATGAATGACTCTTATGGGCCTGTTCTTTTAATGAATCATTCAAAAGGCTCATTTTTGAATCAGTCTTAATGAATGATTTATGGGGCCATTTTTAATGAACCACTCAAAAGTAAAATTCTTTCAATCAGCCTTAATTAATGGCTGTTATTTTAATGAATCAGTCTAAATTAATTACTCAATGAATTTGTCAGAACAGATCCGACTGGTTTTAAATACAAACATTTAAAAGCGCTTTAAATCTGTTAGGATTACTGTGGATTTATGACTAATTGTAGATTCTGTGGGAAACACTGCTGTTTATATGCATGTATGTAATATGCGCTAATGGCTGTGCTCTCCTCTTTGTGATCAGGCTCATCACTTGCGCTGTCTGAATGATTTTGTGGACGCTCAAGCTGCATATTATGCCCAGTGTTACCAGTACATGGTCAATCTTCAGAAACAGCTGGGAAGGTTGGCTCACCTTTATACCTCTATGCATTTGTTTGTACTAGTTATGCTTTTTTTTTTTACACCAAATCCTCTGTTTTATGCTAAATGCGTCCACAATGGAATCATCTGTTCTCTTAAACAGTCAATTTGCGATGTAAGCAATGATTTTTTACATTGATATTTCTATATTTAAACCCACCATTATTAACTGTTTCCATATTTCCTCCAGCTTTCCATCCACGTTCTCTAATAACAATCAGCCGGCTGGCAGCTCCTCCGCCAGCATCTCGGTTCCCACGGCACAGCCGGCCGCCTCACTGCCCGCTCCACCGCCCAGCCAGACCTCACCTGCACTCAACGAGCTCCGCAGCACCTCAGGCACTCGCAAGGCTCGTGTGCTCTACGACTACGACGCTGCCAGCAGCAGTGAGCTCTCTCTACTCGCCGATGAGGTGGGCCTTCATCATGTCCTTTCAGATTGTCGTGAAATGGATCATTATAAGTCTTAATGGTCAAATATTTCCCTGTCAGGTGATCACCGTGAGCAGTGTGCCAGGCATGGACTCTGATTGGCTGATGGGGCAAAGGGGGAATCAGAAAGGCAAAGTGCCAATTACCTACTTGGAGCTGCTCAATTAAAGTCAGCGAGAAGTGGAAAAAAATAAAAATCACATTGTAATGTGATTTGACGAGTAACACTCCAGATGTGATCAGAGAAAGATCAGAGTTTAATGTAGCGCAAAGCAATATAAAAGTCTTCTACACTGCCATGTCCTGTTGTGTGAACGTCTCTTCTGCCATTCGAGGGGCGTCATAGTAGCCTTACAGTAACGAAAAGCAGTCCGAGATTGCCAACTATTCATCAGATTTATGTGCCAACTGATTTTTTTTTTTTTACTGCTTAACTAATTGATTGTGCTATAATGTGCTATGATGCTCTAATAAATATTATATGAACCTGGTTGGTGTGGTTTAAAGTGATCTTTCATTTTTTTTCTTTAGAAAATGACAATTTTTAATCGTATTGTATTGTTTCAAGGTCACAAACCAAGCTGCACACTGAATGCTAATTTTGAAAAACACCATAGTAACAGTGAACTGAAATGCTGACCTGAATCTTGACCACTGGGTGGCAGTATTTTCAATTTGTGAAAATGAAAATGTAAACACTGCAGCTAAAATCTACCAACATACCTCTTATCGCTGGTGCAGTGTTATTTCACTGTAGTGGCACCAAACAGAACTGCAAAAATAGTGGTAGTGTGTGGAAATGGTTTCCAAACACAGCTGTGTTATTGTTAATTAAAAATAAAATTATTAACTGAACTAAAGCTGAAGAAATGGGAAGGATGTTGAACTTTTTTAAATCAATTCTGTTGTAGGAATAAGACATATTTATTCATTTAAATCTAGGCATGACCAAGTTGTGTATACAAGGTGTTGTTTTGGACATACTCGATTAACTCATGGACATTTATTGATTGGTGAAGATGCACCAAAATGTCAATATTGCGGGACTCACTTGACAGTGAAACGTGCTTTTGGTCTGCCCACTATTTAATAATGTCGCGAGACAAAGGTTATTATCAGGACAAACTCTTAAGGACTTATTTTATAAGCTGGACCCAGAAAAACTTTTACGATTTCTTTCAAAAGTACATTTAAATAATATGTTATAGAATTTTATGTACAAAACTTTGTTTTATAATTGCTTTATTTAATTTTTATATTTTGTATTGTGCACTACTTTGTTTGTCTAATGTATAATCTTTGTTTGCCATGACATAGCCTGTGAAGCTGATGTGGCTATAAACATAAATCAAGTCTGTTAAATCAAGAACTAAGTTGAAATAGTAAAATTACTAAAACAATAAAATGGAAAAATAAAATTACTAAAGTTAAATGATTAGTTCACCCAAAAATGAAAATTCTGTCATTAATTACTCTCATGTCGTTCCAAACCCGCAAGACCTTCGTTCATCTTCAGAACACAAATTAAGATATTTTTGATGAAATCCGAGAGCTCTCTGACCCTCCATAGACAGCAACGCAACTGCAATGTTCCCAGGTCCAGAATCGTAGCAAGGCCATTGGTAAAATAGTCCAATATGACATCAGGGGTTAAACCAAAATTTTACAAAGCTACGACGAATACATTGTGTGCAAAGAAAACAAAAGTAATGCACAAAAAGTTTGCACACAAAAAGTATTCTTGTAGCTTTGTAAAATTACGGTTGAACCCCTGTTGGAGGGTCAGAGAGCTCTTGGATTTCATCAAAAATATCTTAAAGGAACACTCCACTATTTTTGAAAATAGGCTCAATTTTCAACTCCCCAAGAGTTAAACAGTTGAGTTTACCATTTTCGAATCCATTCAGCCGATCTCCGGGTCTGGTGGTAGCACTTTTAGCTGCAGCTTAGCATAGATCATTGAATCTGATGGTAAACTCAACTGTTTTACTCTTGGGGAGTTGGAAAATTAGTCTACTTTCAAAAATAGTGGAGTGTTCATTAAATTGTGTTCCAAAGATGAATGAAGGGTTTGGAATGACATGAGAGTGAGTAATTAATGACAGAATTTAAATTTTTAGCTGAACTATCTCTTTAAAGGGATCTATCCTATTGAACACAAAAATATATATGTTGAAGAACGTTGGTAACCAAACAATTGATGGTAGATATTGACCTCTATAATATGGGAAAAAAAAACATGGTATTTTTTTGCCCATACTATAGAGGTCAATGGCTACCGTCAACTGTTCAATTACCAGCATTCTTCAAAATATCTTCTTTTGTGTTCAACAGAAGAAACTCATACAGGTTTGGAACAAATGGAAGGTGAGTAAGTGATAACAAGGTTCTGTTTAAATAAACTGAAAATATAAAATAAAAGCTTATTCAAAATATGAATAAACGCTAATATAAATTCGAATAAAATAACACTGGTTGGGCTGGTCTTTGGGAAATACAAACTACAAATGTTTTACTTATAGTTGTCTTTGCACATTAAGCTGAAACAGAAAGTCTTTCAACATGAAAAATGTTAAACATCAGTTTTCCGTTCCCAAATGTCAGATTCATAACACTTACAAATGCTTTTATTAACATACTTTGTTCTGTGGTCAAAGATAATCATACATATTTGACAACTGTCAAACATAGTCTTTAATTTAATAGTACCATTATCTATCAGAATGACAGAATATTGAGAATTTTATTTGGGTTGAAAATGTCGAGTTTCACAGCAAATTCATGCAACCCCCATCACAATATCTGGGTTACGTTTGGAATGGCACTTCAAAGAGAAGTTCGTTACAGAGGAGTCATTAGGCAGCAGAATCAAATGAGCACATACATGAAACACTCATCTGAAACGGTTGAGTACCGATGGGACGTCGTCTACGTTTCATTTCAGAGGCTTCATGAGGAGAAAGTTGGGAGGAGTTGATAGTTGCATACACAGACTGACATGATATCGACGGACTTCGAGTGACAGCCTCCAGGAAGTTAATACAGTAATAAATCTCAACACGGTCTACTTTTATCTTGTGCGGAACCCTTTGAAACTGCAAACATCATCATGGGTTACACAAAAGTATCAAATTACATACAAAAGCTAGTAGTTGGGCACTGTGGATAGCTGGCATACATTGAAAATGTGAAAATAAATTAACCAACATATAAAGAAGTCCTCTCTTCAAGCAGGGCTGTTTCGATGAAGCGTGTCCGTACGATGACTTGCAGCAGTAGTCGTGTTAGTGCCGGAAAGTGGAGCGGTTGAGCAGTAGTAGCCGTCTTTTTCGACGTTAATAACAACATAGCGGGAACGCCCTCCCACGATGTTCCACAACGTCTGGGAGCGATGCCGTGATTGTAACCAACCCATAAAGTGCTTTCGCAATTGGACAATAAAAATAAACGTTACACTGGGATAAAAACACGAGTTCAGGCACAACCGCAAATGTACCGAGTCTCTCATTTTTTGAACGGTGTCAAGCGTCCGATGTTGTGCCAGAAATTGGAGGTCTTGCGTTTGGGTTCGGCCAACATGATGACCTGCTGCTGGGGCAGGGAGGTGGGAAGCGTGGGGTGCTTCTGACGCAGCAGGAAGTCATAGTAGGGCCTGGTCACAGCTGCGGGGGAAGAGGACATAAACAAAGGGTCAGGACCCGAGAGATTTCGCTCATTAGAGAACAGGACACAGATATACACATGGGTTTAGTAGACGAGCATGTTTTGGTCATTGGTTCTGCGTGTTTGAGTCAGACCAGTTTAGAGTATTCTGATATTATTGAATGTTATGCTGTAAATGGGTTAAGTGTGTACTTATAGGGGAAGGATGGGTTGCCAGTGAATTACAGAAACTAGATCAGTTACTGTAAAAAAAAAAAAGGCTGGGGTATCGATACAGATTTTCTGATTCAGTTCCATTTGATCATTGGTATGAAAATGATTCCCACCTCAGCTAATGCTGTACATCTTGTGCATTACAAAAAAATCATGCCATTTATTTACCAGATACAATAACCAAATCATTAAATAAAATGCTATGTGAACACTTAAAATTGATTTTCTTATGCAAAACTGCTATTTTTATATTTTTATAATAATAAACGTTAAAATATTGTAAAAATATGAACTCATATTTTAGTTATAAACTCCCATAAAAGAGTGGCAAATGTTCTTAAAAACAACTGGCTCACAAGAGTCATTTGAATCAGATTGAATCAGTTTGTTCTGCATGTTGATTCACTAAAAATAACCAGTTTAAAAGATTCAGTTGTTTGTGAATTGGGCTACACTGGTTCTGCTGTGAGTTTTTGATTCAGTAGAGTCATTTGTTTGTGAATCATACTCTATTGTTCGCTCTGCATGTTGATTCACTAAAAATAACCATTTTAAATGATTCATTTGTTTGTGGATTGGGCTACACTGGTTGCGCTGTAATTCTTTGATTCACTAAAAAGATCCAATTAAAAAAAAAAAAAAAAAAAAGACTCATTTGTCTGAAATTTCATCTTTTTATTTTATCATATTCAATTCAGACTGCCAACTTTGGTAAATGATGATTTAAATATTGATCATGCTTAATCAGAAAATCAATATTTTGACCCAGCCTCAGTTAAATAAGCAGATAAGTCACACTAACACACTGTGGAATTACCCTGGACTACTCGATCGGCTCTCTACTTTGAGAGGACACCCAAGATATTGCCCTGCGCAGGACCCCAGGGGGCACCCTAACCCCCCGCCCCTGCCTACGCTGAGGGCCTTCAGGGAGGAGAGGTGAAGTTAAGGTGGCCCTGTGAGCCAGAGGTCCTGAAGGTTCAGAAAAACGTAGGCACTTGGAAGTTTTTGGGTGAAGAAGTGAAGGAGTTCTGAGTGCCAAAAGATGCTGTAAAGCTAAAGCTGTTCCAGGGCAGGTGGTAATAATGAAACACAACACAAACATGGTCAAACACGTGCTTGTGAACAGATGAACAGCGAATGATTTCAGTCTCCACACTATATCCTGGATCTCCAGCATACAATAATGACAGAAAAGACACAAGTCAACTTGACAAAGCAGCTGAAATTCACCTTTGGGCTTCCCTGTTGGATGACTTTTAGATGCATTCAACATGGCCTGCTTCTTCTGGACCTCTGTGATCGTAAAACCTGTTTGGAGGACAAAACAAAAACATTAATACAATTAATCAACTGTGGGGAACAGACCAACACTTCTGTCAAGTACAAACATTGTATAAAACAAAACAGATCAGCATATGAATACATAAGAAAATATTTAAAATATTTCATGGCACTGCCAACAGTTTGAATGTACATTAGTGATAGTTGCCTCAGGGTTACTATTGTTAACAAAGCTTAAGTACTAAAATAACTGACTGCTATAAATAAAATCTAACCCTTAAGTAAAACTAAGTTAAAAAAAAAAATCTTAATATAGTAATATTTTAAAATAAGATACAAAAATGACTTAAAATGTGAAATGAGAATAAAATTAAAGCACTTATAATATATATATATATATATATATATATATATATATATATATATATATATCTGTGAATATATAAAAATAAATTCAAAATATTAATAAAAACTATAGCTATAGTATATAAATAATATATCATTAATATTAAAATTTAAACATTTAAAAGAGCCCAAGCCTTTCTGGTCCCTAGATATGACAGAGGATGTGATTCTAGATGAATATTTATTTTATCGTCTGACAAGTGGAAATTGTAAATTCAATCACCAAATGATTTCAAGTTGTCATTTACTTCAATTTTTGTTGATGGAGAACAAATGATGCAGGATGACTGTGAAAATAATCCATTTAAAGACTGTGGACAATAAAATAAATGCTTTTATTTGTGCTTCTAAGAGCCTGTTCACCTGTTTCGAGGTCGTGCTGGACCTGTTCCCGTTCATCCGCAAAGGCCCGCAGCCAGCGCTGCTTCTGCTCGGGTTTCTTGGCACACAGAAGGTGGACCTCCTCTCCCCCAGGAGAACATAATTTCAAGGCATTCTTCACACTCACGTTAAAGTCCTTATCCTTCCCATCCTCTACATCCACCACTTGCATCTGATCCATGTCTAACCGACCCTTGTAGTACAGGATGTCCCTCCGAAGCAGATCCTGTGGTGCCAAGCAAGTAGAACAATAATATAAAATAACTACTTTAACTCACATAAAAACATAAATAATAGTAATTCTTCTCTCACTGGCATGCCAAGCAACTGACCTTCTTACAGAAAACCAGTTGGTGGTCAAAGAGAAAGAACATTCGCTGCTGGCCTTTGGCCTGTGGCTGGGAGATCTTGGTCAGGTCTCCTGAGAAAATCAGATCAGAGCTTCTGCTCAAGATGTCTTCACCCTAATGAAGGGGAAAAGAGCCTGTGAGACCACACAGTTCTGCAGTGAATCAGTGTGTGAATATTATCCAAGATGCTTGTGTAATTTACCTCCCAGTCCTCTATGGAGCTTTGCCACTGAGCAATTTTGTCAATATTCTCCAGACGCCTCTTTCTCTCATTGATGAGTCTGGCCACATTCTTCATTGCATTTAAGGCAGCTTCCACATCCTTATAATCTCTGAAAAGTCAAATATACGAGATTGGAAATGCCAATTAGTAAAATGTGAATCAAAACATTCAAAACACTGATTCAGCAATTTGCCATCATCCATTAGCGCTCATGAATTATAGATCTTTTTCCTTTAAGTTATTGCATTGAAATTTTAATCTACTGGGCAACAATGTCCATTTGGACCAAATATTTAGAAAAAGCAGCTGTGCCAATCACAGGAATAAATTACATTTAAAAAAAAAAAAAAAAAAGAATATATGTAGTTTATTCCTGTGATGGCAAAGCTAAATTTTCAGGAGCCATTACTCCAGTCTTCAGTGTCACATGATCCTTCAGAAACCATTTTAACATGCTGATCTGGTGATCAAGAAACATTTATAATTGGATGTTTTATAAATGGTTTTTTTTATAAATTTATAATTTCCTATTTTTTATACACTCTTCATTTCTTATATTTTATTTCAGGATGAATAGACAGTTCAAAAGAACAGCATTTCATTAAAAGGCAATGAAAAATAAATCTTTTGGACTTTTTACTTTTTCGATTTCCTGAATAAAAAGTATTCATTTCTTTAAAAAAAGACTTCTGAACTCCGACATGGCTCCAGCGCGGATGAATCTAATGTTTTGAGGTGAATGTGTAGCTGTCAGTCACTGCACTGTTGTGGATATTTACTGTACTTCGCAATCACAGATTAGTCTACGTCTTGGATTATATGACCCAAATAAGAATTTTCACTTGATATTGTCATCTGAACAAGTAAGTAACAAGTCCGCCACGTTTGTTCTGACCAACTGAGGAAAAAAGCATTACAATAAATCGCGCTACCAATGGTGATTTAATCTATAGATCAGTTAGCTCATATCACATGAGTATATTATGTATTAGCGTGTAGATTTCAATTTCTGTACAGTCTAATATCTAATTGTCATACCATTCAGATTTCATATTAAGAAATTCTTTTAACCCAAAAAGCAAACTATGCTCCCTTATTTTCTTTAAAATACAAATATTGTGTAAACTCAGACTATCTGTAATCAGAAGCACATTTAAAACTGGAATATAATTTAATTTCATTCACGTGTTTCATAAACGCATAATACTTTCTGGGTTACAGTCCGCCATCAGAATGATAGAGAAAAAGCTATAAACGATCTGTCCACCTGCAGGATCCTCACGTGCGATAGCCTACTAGCCGGGACAACTTCTTTATGTTTACAGACGTGATGTAATGATGCAGTGCCATTCTCGACTTTCCCGAGAAAACCTACCTGTACCACAAAAACATTATTATAAGATAACAGTTAAAGTAAGGCAATATTTGTGAACACTGGCTGGTTATGTACTTGCTCAAATATTGATTTCGGATCATTTTTAATCAAAAAAAGTTATGGACTGCAGTTTTAATTACGACGTGCGTATATGCCATAAGTTTCGAAGCAATTATTTTGTTGCGAGTGACATGAGTGAAGAGCACTGCAGCACAAATCTGCCTCTCTAGACATGGAGATTTTTAAAGTGTCATCTACACAAATAATTCACATTTTATTTAGATATCTTTATTTAAAAGAGAACTAAATGTGCTCATATGTGCTTAATTTCAAGATGTCTATTAAATAAAGTCAAAATGCTTAAAAAATCATTCATATCTAATAGCTAAATTATCAATGTGGACGTACAGTCCACTCTCAGAAAAACAGTGGAAAGGTTGGTACCCTTTCAAAGGGTACAGCTTTATATTAGTATCTTTGGAATGTGCACCCAATTACAGCTTGACAGTGTAGTAAATGTGTAACAGCAGGCAGTTGTGTAAACCTCATTACCTGTGCTGTGGGTTGGTGTACTTCAGCAGTTCAGCCAGCTGCAGAGGATACTTGCAGATCTTCTGAACAGGAGTAAGCAAGAATCCATCCAACGAAATGTCGATCATCTTCTGGAGCAGACGACAGGCCTCAAAGAAAAACACATACTTCTTGATCTTCATCAGTTTGGAGAGCTGCACGCAGGCATTGGGGTGGTTGTTGCAATATTCAGAGTAGATCTGAAAGTTTGTTTGCTGCATGGAAAAGTGAAGAGAACAGAATAAAAAAACAAACCTAAAAACTGCATCCTACATCTCCGCCTACATAGAAGTCAGCTTACGTGCTCTAAGAAGCAGGAGCCAATCTCGCTGAGGTGAGGATGGTCTTTGTTGAATTTCTTCTCCAAGGCTTTGAGGAACTTCTTCTGGAAACGGTAGAGCTCATCGATGTTCCCAAAGATAGTGCGCAGTTGCTCCTCAGTAAACATATCAGTCCTCTTCCGACACTGTTTTATATAGCCCTGGAAGCCAAAGTGAATATGTCAAAGGTTTAATGCTACAGCACAGCTATAGTTGGATTATGGAGCAGCTGATATGATTCAGGCCATTCTCTCAGCATGTAAACAGAGAGCTGAGTAACTCTATAGACACTGTAATGCTCTGAAACAAGATCCACATGCTGAAGTAGAACCAATCATTCAGAGCCATGTGGCAAACTGACCTCACAGATATCCTTCAGGTGTTTGATGTAATCCCTCTCTGTGCTCATGATCTCATTGATGACGTTGGCTCGCATTTGCTCCTTGCAGGGCAGACCGGGCCCTAAGGGGCCCCCCATGCTGGCCCCACCCCCCTCCGAGGCCCCGTCCAGATGGGCTAAGTATTCCTCCATGGGCTCATCTTGATTCACCCGTAACTACCAATAACAAATAGGTTAATACTGTCAGGATTTACTAAACACACACAGTGAAAAATTAGCAATGAAAAGGTACTGACAGTTATACAAAATTATGGGAGGATACAAAATTTATGGGAGGAGAGTATTTAAATAAATCGTGCAATGCAATTTAATAAGGTCTGCTGTAGTCAATTTACTGGTATTTGCGCCATTATTTAACACTTCAAAAAAAGCATGTCTTAACCGATTTTGAGCTTGAAATGGCTGCAATAACTTGCACTGCTCTTGGTTGATTGCGTTGGTCATTATGGAAATGTTCTTTAATTGTCACATTGTCATCAGATCACCTGCAGAACTTTCCACTCCTGTTAGCGCTCTTATGGGATTGTGGTCTCAAGCATGTAAATCTGGTCTTAAATGTTCACTGTGCAGTGGCTTTTACCAATGTACTTGGCAAAAAGAACACTGGTGCACTGATGACCCCTCATTCTAGCCTAATGTAATAGTGATGACATAATGTGACAGTAATCCAATTTTTTGTTAAGAGCGGGAAATCTGTTCTCCTTTACCCGAACAAAGCTGGCGGGGAACCAGCCCTCGCTGTCCAGCACCCGGCCCCACCACCACTCCTTGTTTGTGGCGTCCACTACTTCAATGACGTCTCCAGCTTTGAAGCCCAGCTCCTGGTCGTCCATGGTGACGTGGTCCCATAGAGCCTCCGCGCACACGCTGCCATCACTGATCAGCTATTGAGACACAAGATGAAGGCAAAACACAATGACAAAACATCGGCTGTATAATGTAACTATTAAATGTAATGTAATGTATCGTATTAAACCAGAAACTACTTTAACATGAGTATAACAGCAAATATGTACGTAAATGAAAAGTAAAAGCCTTTAATCACGGTTGCATTTCATTTCATTGGTTAATTTCATATATGTGACTAGTATATGGAAATTCTTACACTTGTTTGTTCTTGCTGATTAATACACATTGTACAGCAACATACATATTTACAATTTATTTATTAGGATTTTACAGGTGTTAAAATATACAACACTATTGTGAGGGTCTTAATGCACTTTTTATTTTAAGTTTTGCATGACATTTGTAATAGATTCTCTAAATTAATCTCAAGCAGCAAAAATTCAGTCAGATCAAACTATCTTCAATGCATCAATTCAAAACTCAACTGTTTGTTAACAATAATCATTTAGCAATGATCATGCAGAGTATTATAATGCTTTAGAAATTTTTTTTTATAGTTAAATATAACTAATTATTACTTTATTATATTTTGTTGATGTAGTGTATGTTGATTTTCTTCTATTTAAGTTCACCTAAATTAAATGTTCTGTAATTTTTAAAACATGATAAATAAAAACAATGTGATAATGTGACAATTTAGGCCCGGTTTTCAGTTGTACTATAATGTTGGATGGCTGTAATTACTCATAATATCCCCAGGGAAAATGTGTGAGAGTGAGAGTGTGTGTGTGTGTGTGTGTGTGTGTGTGTGTGTGTGTGTGTGTGTGTGTGTGTGTGTGTGTGTGTGTGTGTGTGTGTGTGTGTGTGTGTGTGTGTGTGTGTGTGTGTGTGTGTGTGTGTGTGTGTGTGTGTGTGGCTTGGTACTTGTGGTTTACGGGGACAACAATTTGTTAAATGACATGGGTATGACAGAGGTATTACAATTTGAATGTGGTTTATGAGGACACTGCCTATGTCCCCATAATTCAAAAGGCTTAAAAAAAACATACTAAATGGTGTTTTTTTTTTTAAATATAAAAATGCACAGTTTCCTGTAAGGGGTAGGGTTAAGTGTAGGGTTGGTGTAGGGCAATAGCACATACAGTTTGCACGGTATAAAAACCATTACGCCTATGGAGAGTCCCCATAAACCACAAATACCAACATGTGTGTGTGTGTGTGTGTGTGTGTGTGTTTATTTTATATATAAATGCTATTTAAAGGGTGAATTTCTTTGCCTTACTACGCTGCAAAAAATAAATAAATATATATTTTTAAATACTTTGTAACAACACAGAGCATTCAATTTCACTGCCTGTTTAAGTATCTCAATGGCATAATGTGTTATCACACAATGATATACAACCCTTCATTCTGTGCACTTAACCAAAACCAAAATGCAATGTATCACTGGAGAAAGAATTACCAAATTAAGGCTTTTCTGTCTGCAGTCTGCTTTTTCCCTGAGTGGTCATTTTAAGTTTCCGCTTTCTGCTTGCAAGGATTGATTTGGCAAAGTAAACAAAAAGCGGGGTAACATATTGCCACACTGTTCAGCTTGGCTACAGAGAAAATGAAGTGAAATCTTGGCAAGCTTAACAGCCTCCATCAAACCATCTCTACTGCACAGCTAAACATGATCTATCGGTGCTGATGTAATAATCACACTCTCTTCTCTGTCCATACATTGTGCTCACAGCACCGATGGACTCGAAGGCTGAATATACACCCCCTGAATCCAGAGCCCAGCATTCTCATCACCACAGCTGTGCCTATGTACCCTGTTGCCTAGCGACACACCCACATACTTTCCCATGTGCCTCCTCTTCACGGCCTGTGAGTTACAGCTTCTTGGTTTGTTCAAAGATGATCAGAAACAGCCCTGACACATACTGTACAAACATACAAAAAAGCTAATGAAAATCATGAATGATCACGAATGAACAAGGTTTTTAAAACTAATCTGGATGTTCTAGTATCCAAATATTTCCAGAATACCATTTTTTTCTGAGCCAAACCATGCCAAATGTTCACTGGTTGATTTTCCAATTTGTTTCCTTCTGGATATGTATTCCTCACCAAGACACCAAGCTGCTCTACTAAACTATAACCCCACTATAACCATGTCAAGCTCACCAGTGTGACCTCTTTTTTTTGCTCACCAGTGGAAGGATTGTGCAGATCCCTCTGGGACAAAGTCTGGCATAAAAGAAAGCTTCACATAGGCCAAAACACCATGTTTATTGTGCTCCCTAGTCAGAATCAAAGCATACAGATCCATAAGTTGACAGTTACACAACAAAACAAGCACAGTCATTCAAAGGATCCCACACATAAACACCCAAACCTACCTACAGAAGCAGACAAAATGTCTGAAGATGCCCTCAGATGACTTCAAAGATGAAATCAAAGCCTGACCCCTAGAAGCCACTCAAGAGTGGTTACGGTTTGGTAAATAATTAACACACTGTCGTCCCAGCATATTACTTCTGGCTGAACGCCGCCAACCTCACACACACAGTCACACCCATTCCGGTTACCTGCACTGTGATGTCTGCATCCTGAAAACCCATCCACGAGTGAGCGAGAGGGACCAACTTTCCCTCCTCCTCCTCCTCCTCCTCCTCCTCTGCCTCCTCCTTGTCTTCCCCTCCACCCCTCCCCTCACTCTTTCTCTTCACTGCGGCTGCGCCCTACTGGAAGGCCAGCAGGAACATCAGCACTACGTTGATGATGACCAGCAACATCATGATGACGAACACCACCACCTTCTGGGCCTCCGGGCTGAGGTTGCACCGCAACAGGAAGTGAGCCATGCCCTGCCGAGACGTCGTTCGCTGGCCTCCGCGAGCCATGGCGCCGGAAAACCCCTCGCCTAGAGGTCTGTGCGCGAACGCTCGACGGCACACGGTTTTCCGGCCGGATCCGCTCAGTGTTCTCGGTGAAACGTGAGGGGGAGGGGGAAGAGCCTCCACGTCCACAGTTACCTGCTCACTTCCTTTCCGTTCCCTTCTCGTTCTTTCTCTCTTTCTCTCGCGTGCGCGTTATCTTCCTCCTCCTCGTCCCTCACTCCCCTCGGATCTTTCCCCGCGCACTGCTGATGTCAGGAGCAGGGGTGGATGTGTCTCTCCGCCTCCATGTATTCTTCTCCTTCTGTGCTATTTTGTGCCCCTTCCTGTCTGTTTTTCTCCTTCTATGCTCCCCTTCGATGCCTCCCCCTCGTTCCCGTCCCTCGTCCTCCTGTTCTGCTTAAACACACGGCTGTGTTAATTCTCTTGGATCTGATTAACGCACTTGAAATCCCTTCTCTTTTCACCGTCTCTTTTGCAAAACGCAAAGCTGAGGGGCGGAAATGGTTGCTGCATCTGTGCTTAGCGGCTCTAGCAAAAACCATCCATCCATCTCCCTGAATTGACTTCTGTTTTTGCTCCTGTTTTTTTTCCTCTCATCCTTCCCAGCCAATCGGCTGGCGGTGCTGTGAAGCGTATCCAGGATACCAGAGTAGCGGAGGCCGGCCTTAGCGGCAGCAGGAGGGAGACGGCGGTGGGGGGAGGGATGCAAGAGAATGCAGCACAATACATCCTTTCTATCCTGGCGCTTCTCCATTGGCCGAGCCGGCTGCCCGTCAGCCGCACTTCCCGTGTAAAAGTGAGCACGTCCTGCTCGTCTTCTCGAGGCAGTGCTACGGTGACGGTAATGCTGCTGGAGATATTAATTAAAGACTGCATGAGGTGCCAAACACCTCTTGAGCTTTCATTTCCTGACCCGGGCCAGTGTCAGTGAGGTAGGATTAACGCAGTCATCCTCACTCGTCTCGTTCCCATGCATCAATTTGTGCACAGCTAATGGGATTAGTGAAGGCCTCTGATTCCACTAACCTGCTGTTCTCTCTCTCTTGAGCACCATCCCCACTGTCACAGTGTCACACACCATGATACTTCCTTTTAAATCAGCAGCTGTGCCTTTTTGACACACACACACACACACAAGCAAAATAATCACCCACTCTCCCCAACACTGAAACAAGCTGTTCCCCTCATCACAAGAAATTAACAATAAAACTATATTCTATATTTCCAGTGGAAAATATATTTCTATCATGACAACTCTCGGATGATTTTAGCATGGTAATGGATATGACAATGTTACTGTATTTGGTGTTGGCGGAATAGATCTGCTATGCTGCTGCTGTTGTTGTAGATTATTGCTGCTTCTGTAATGCAAGTACAAAAACTTGCTGCTGCCAATATGGTGCTGTGAGTATTTAAGACAGCTGCTGCACAAGTAGCGTGTATAATAACCTGTAGCAGCTCTATACAGGTGGAGCTGGGGAGGTGGAGGGTTTCAGAGGAACTCTGAAAGTGCATGCGCTGCGAACTTCTCTATAACCAGCCATTTAAATGTTAAGCAGTAAGCTCACTGGCTGTGTACGCAGCATGAACCAATCAGCTTGTGCCAATCAGTTAAGTGTTGTGAATATAATCAATCTGCATTAACGACTCTCAGCCTGTACCATCTAGAGTTTCATGACAGAACTTGCCATTTCAGTGAGAGTTGTGCCTATGTAAAATAGGTGTTCAAAGGTGTTCTGGGTCGCTGCACTGCAAAACGGCTAACAATCAGTATTTCTGTATTGTTTTTAAGTAAAAAATATTCTTAAATATCTTTGAAACTATATAAACTGGAAGCAAAATAAGTGCAAAACAAGATAATGGTTTGAATTAAAATGTTCTTACTCCTTTATTTCTCTTTTCTGAAGCATATTGTTTTTTCAGTCAGCATGAAATGGAAAATCATTTCATTTCGATCTACTGGATTTGCTTAGTGGTCTAAATCTCTACTGGTGTTTTTCCACCAAAACTGGTGCCGAATCTGAAGGAAACTATTATTTCAGGCTGTAAAAACTGACTAAACACTGACCCTAAAAGCTTGCTGGTTTCGAACCAGAAACTGCTGAGGGGTTATATTCTGGTGGCTAAATATGCATCAGATCCATTCTATAATGCAAGCTTAGATCTCCAGGTGAAAATGATCATGATCATGATTTGAGGTACTGTATCATTCATGTCTGTAGCACGATCAGTGCAGGACCAGTGACGCACTAAATTTTAATACTAGGGGTTCTTCATATCTCTGAGCAATAGTAACAGTGATGCCTGACTTAGCTCCCTATTAAAACAATGACACTTTCATTTAGCCTGTTTATTATTTACTGGATACTATACCAGGACAGAAGGGCTAAAAACAATAACAACAGCATCAGCACAGGGCTTCTGTGCAGCTCAGTGCACACCAAGCTCCCAAAGGCCCGGCTGTTGATTAGATTTTTCTGCTGTTTCTTACTAAAATGCTGAATGCAGTTACTGAGCGGCATTCGAAAATGATACCAAACAGTCATAAATCAAACTCCGACACAATGCATATTCTCTGAAATTCTTTGTAGATAACAGCATCTTCCTACAATATGGATTCATCTTCAGTCATGCTGAAGATGATGGGAGAAGTACTGTGGCAGCAGGTCATTATGCTGGTCTCAGGCCTCAGGAGAGGAACAGATGGGTAGTAGACTATTAAAAAACAGTGACTGAATTCCAACATGTTTAAACACTGAATCAAGAGCACAGCTACATACTAAACTACAGTGGTGCCTCGGAAGCCTGTCTGAAACCAGTTATCTTTATACAAAAACACAGTTTGTTTTGGCTCTGTAAGGTCTTGGGTTTCAAACACAGATGCAAACGAACATGCTTCTATGGATGTCTTGCCACTCACAGAGAAACAAGCACAATCTGTGAACACAAACAGTAACACATAGACAGCCTGTATGCTCTACCTCATTTATGGCCAGCTGTTCTCCTCCTCCTCCTGGGTGTCCGAATCGGTTGGAGGAGCTGCGAAACTCATTGTACAGGTCATCTTCACTCCCCACCTCATCCGCAAGGCCAGACTTATCCTGCGGTCCATCAGTTATCACCAAGGCTGAAAAGTAAAGCACAAAACTGTCAGTACTGCAACATTAGGGGTCTAGTTCAAATGCATATTCAACTTAGTCTCACAATAATATTGTTTGTTAATTTGGCATTTAAATTGTAGTTTTGCATTTTGCAACACTTAAGCAGTATATGATATATTTACAGTGTTTAAAAGTAGAATAAGTCATTTTTGTTTATGTTTTGCAGGCCGAACAGTGGTCTTAGAGTGAAGCAATGGCCTATGACTGAACCAAATGTCTTAAAAAATACCTTAAATGCAATAGTATTTGACTGGTCATGTGATCTCAAAATGGTGCCTTCTCTGACTATGAGACCCACTCTATGTGGAATAAAATGGCTTTTTCTAGGCCAGGTGGGACCCACAGGAGGCCACAAGGGGGTGCTAGGGGGCCCATAGGAAATAAAATAAAATAAAATGAAATTTTTACGGTTTAATTCTGCTTTCTAAAAACTGGTTGAAACATTTAACTAAACTAGTGGGTTGGAAAAAGATACATGGTCAGCTGAACACAAAGTAAATATTTAGCAGATATATTTGTGCAATATTTTGCTTTAGCACAATGACAATATAAAAGCAAATTTTTTAACCAAACAATGTGTGTATTTATAATATTAAATGCATTTAAGAACAGGGGTCTCTCCTGAGGCTATCGTCATATTTGGTATAAATAACAATAAAACAACCTGCTCTGTGACCCTGATATGATTTTACATTAAACATGTCAGATGTACTGTTCATTAGTTCAAGAGCAAAATTTTAAGTATGCGGATTTACTGTATTTTTTATTTTATTATTATTTTATTTATTTATTTTTGTCAAAGCTCCAGATTTAGCATGTAACCGATCTCACAGTCAACAGATGACAAGATTCAAATGTTTACCACAGGGAGCCTGAGGTTACGCAACCATTTCCCCAGCCAGGAAATTTAATGACCTTCACTTGTATGGCCACACTTGATAAGAGCATTAAACCTCTAATTAGCAGTTGGAATATTTGATTAGCTGCATCTTATTAACAGTTGGTGGATACATACTGAGAGAGTATAGCTCACACAACACAAAGATCAACATACCATCACACTGAACGGCTAAACCTGTGACATGCGGTTGCACACTATGTAAACAAGTGTTTGCGTCTCTCGTTTCTTGCAGCATTTCGAGCACGATTCTAAAGACACATCTTTAGACCTTGCATTCTTTTTTAATCCACTATCCAGTGTCACACATAAACACGCATAAACATCTGTCCTACAGTTCGTTGTCCCTTTAAATATGCTTTATGGTCAAGCTAGATTTGTGAATTTTGTAGCAACAATAGCTTGAAGCAAAATCTGTACTGTCCCAGTAACAGTACATCCAAAACATGACAAACAGGAAAACCAATAATGAAGAGCAACAAAAAAAGTCTCCTGCATCATGTGACTCGTTTAATAAAAACAAAGTACTGTTCTGTGACAGCTTCTGAATACCTTCTACTTAGTATTTTGCTGAAATTTCTTTTAGAAAGTTACCAAAGGACTTGTCACCAGAACTGAAAACAAGTCTAGCATCAAAACAAAGCTTTCTTAACAAACCAGTGATTTTAAGATTGTTAGCAGACACTCAAGGGAACCATAACAACAAGCTTGCAGTTAGCGTTTCCTTTCACTTTTGAGCCAGCAGTGTGACCAAAGTGTTCCAATAAAACTCTGGTGAGATGTTTATTGGCTCCACAGTGGTACATTAATGTGCCCTTTCATGCGTTTGGTGTGGGAACACTCTCTGCTGCTATCGCTGGCTGGCTTCTCCACCAACAGGATTGCTATTATTTATTAGTGTGCTGTAAACCAGTGAAGAGTAGACCTTGCCAAGCATCTCTCTTCCTGTCTCATTCATAATAAATGGATGGGAGAGAATGGACTCAAATTTACACCCCTGAAATATCCATTGTTCTGGTGATGCATGAGAGGACGGTCCGTGAAATCAGGGTAAATGAGAATACTGCTTTAAATCTTTAAGATGTAATTGAGAATGTAATTGGCATTGAAACTGTGGTGAGAGTGGATTCATTTCAAAATTAAACTGCTGAAATGGATCTTTGGGGGAAAACAACCGTAAAACACAGTGGATTTGCTGTTATTACAACAAAAGCTGCCTGTACGTGTGAAAATTCATCTGGTAATCCTGTTATGATCTTTTATGTTGGTTAATTGTGGAGCCGTGGATTGATTAGCGAGACAGACAAGCGAATCAAATCGTCCTGATTTGTTTATAGGCTGTTAAGTGTGGCTCAAAGCACAGAGCAACGCGACAGCACGTGTCAGCAGAGTTCAGCATTTCCACAGCCACATGGGCTGATGATATCAAATATAGTTCACTGAGAGCCTGAAGTCAGACGGTCACAGTGGGGTAACCCAAACAATCCTGTCTAGGACAGCCCCCATAACTGCGTTCGTGCGCAACAAGGGAATGTTTTGATTGTAACATTGCCTTTGGATTTAAAACAGAACAGAACAGAACAGGGTTTGGGTTTTGTTTTCAAGCATTTGGAGGATGTTGTTGCACAGATATGGAGGTATAAGAGGGAGAATAAGTGAAATCTTATGTACTGCATAAATATGAGACTTTCTCAATACAAACTGATGCCAATACTTGACATTTTTAGAACTTAAAAGCCTGCTGGATGCAGTTAAAAAAAATATTCTGGATTCAGTACATGTTAAGCTCAATCAACAGCATTTGTGGAATAATGCTGATTGCCAAAAAAATGGAACAATGGAACAAATGGAAGTAAATGGGGCCAATCCATTAACATACTCACTATTTTAAAAATATAGCAACAAGATTTGTGTTCATTAAGATTTTAGTGTGAAAAAAAAAATCACTTTTCTGTGACAAAATAGTTTAGAAATAAAATAGTTTCTGTAGTTTAGACAACCCTTTTCTGTGACAAAATATCCATAAACATAATGCATAAAACTTTAAAAGGACTGCAAAATGTTTATGTAAACAGATTTATAATCCAAATAATACATTTTAACAATGTAATTTATTGTATTCCATTGTAAATATCTTACCATCACCTTGATTTTTGCTTTTTTAAGAAAACAAAAGACATGTCTAACTCATTTTATTGTATTAATCAACACAAGGCTATAAATGCTGTCTATTGAGGATAACTTGTTTTGAACCTGAAATATTCCTGTAATAAAACACTGCTTTTTGAGTACAGTACATAAAAACTCTAGTATGTAGTCTAGGATCAGTCCCTGAAAAGCACAAAGACTGTAACCATCCACGCACCTGAGTGTGTTAACTCGTGCATGTTTTATCCAGTTTACCATGTTAAGGCCCCATGCATGAACACACATAAACACATATATATTTATGAGTGATTCATGATCTGCTGAGGGTAATATAAGGAGTTGATCAAATAGGCAGGACTGTGAATGCGCACTGACCTGCTTCCTTATAAGTCCACATCCTCAGAAGTCACCCGACCGCACAAATTCACCTCTGAGCCATGCACACAAAGACTTCCACTCAGCCTAATCCACGTGCACTTTAAAGATTAAGACCTAGTTCTAAAATGACACTAACTTCCATTATAACAGTCAACAAAACCTATGAAGTATATAAGTTAGCCGCAAACACCCAAGAACTAACATAAAAGATTGAGAGAAGATATAGGAAACACATCAGAAAAGTCCCTTCATCTCAGGCAGAGGTCATGTCTGCATTTTTTAAATCACAATGGAATTTTTTTTCTTAATTTGTTTCCCTTTTAGTCAGCATTTTTGAATGGGAGATAGATCCTATTCATCTCAGTCTTATCTCTCAAGTCAAGTCTCAAATACATTTAGCTAATAATGTTCATAAGCTGCAGATTAGTTTTACAAACCCCGTTGCTGAAGAATTCATTTGTATTATTTACAACCCGAATTCCGGAAATGTTCGGAAGTTTTTTAAATTTGAATAAAATGAAAACTAAAAGACTTTCAAATCACATGAGCCAATATTTTATTCACAATAGAACATAGATAACATAACAAATGTTTAAACTGAGAAATTGTACAATTTTATGCACAAAATGAGTGCTTGCTGCAGTAGTGTTGTGCTGATAGACGATTGTAACGTGTATCGACAATAGTCAGAGATATCGCCTGTGGCTGACGATTATTATTATTATTATTATTATTATTATTATTATTATCAGGCTAGTAATACTATCTAATTAATATTAGGGCTTATTTGTTGCATTATATTTCTTTTTCCACATTTTTACAGTGTTGCGCATTACTATAATCAACATATTATTATGCTGAACTTATGAATGCAATGGCCAATCAGAGGCGTTCAGATGAGAAATCGCTGAAACAGCGGAGTTCCACGGTTCAGCGCGCACTGACTGAATTCTGTCTCGCGAATTCTCTCATCATAAGCAACAAAGTGCAGATGTATGTACGATGTAAATATAAGAGATTTATTTATCATATAGTGTAGATTCACTGATTATAACGGGAGTGTTTTTAAAGTGCATAAACTTGCGCTAGACTGAGCTTGTAATGATGTTCTTTGGTAATGTAGCCTAATTTTTGCTCGTTTTCTGTAGCTGCTTTTTGAATAACGGAGGAAACGTAAGCATTATAATTAGTAACTTACGATGTTTCTATTAATTTGTTATCATGTTAAATACAAATTCAGTCATATTAAAAACATTAGGCTGCTTTTAGCCTTATGCTGGAGTTGGTTCACTCCTTGCAATTAAACTAAATAAATAAATAAATTACCACAATAATATCGTGTATCGGCGATCTCACAGGCTGACGATAGGTTGATATGAAAATTGAGCATATCACCCAACACTATGCTACAGGTCTCAAAATAGTTGGGACGGGGGCATGTTTATCATGGTGTAGCATCTCCTCTTCTTTTCACAACAGTTTGAAGACGTCTGGACATCGAGGTTATGAGCCTCTGAAGTTTTAGTGTTGGAATTTTGTCCCATTCTTGCCTGATATAGTTTTCCAGCTGCTGAAGAGTTTGTGGTCGTCTTTGACATATTTTTTGTTTAATGATGCGCCAAATGTTCTCTATAGGTGAAAGATCTGGACTGCAGGCAGGACAATTCAGCACCCGGACTCTTCTACTACGAAGCCATGCTGTTGTAATAGCTGCAGTATGTGGTTTTGCATTGTCCTGCTGAAATACACGTCGTCTGGAGGGGAGCATATGTTGCTCTAAAACCTTTATATACCTTTCAGCATTCATAGTGCCTTCCAAAACATGCAAGCTACCCATACCGTATGTACTTATGCACCCCCATATCATCAGAGATGCTGGCTTTTGAACTGAATGCTGATAATATGCTGGAAAGTCTCGCTCCTCTTTAGCCTGGAGGGCAAGGTGTCTGTGATCTCCAACACGAATGTCAAATTTGAAACAATTTGAAACAGTCCATTTTAAATGAGCCTTGGCCCACAGGACACAACGGTGCTTCTGGACCATGTTTGGCTTACTTTTTGCATGATAGAGCCTTATTTGGCATCTGCAGATGGCACGGCAGATTGTGTTTACCAACAATGGTTTCTGGAAGTATTCCTGGGCCCATTTAGTAATGTCAATGACAAAATCATGCCAATGAGTGATGCAGTGTCATCTGAGGGCCCGAAAGACCACGGGAATCCAACAAAGGTCTTCGGCCTTGTCCCTTGTGAGATTTCTCCAGTTTCTCTGAAACTTTTGTTGATTTTATGCACTGTAGATGATGAGATTTGCAAAGCCTTTGCAATTTGACGTTAAGGAACATTGTTTTTAAAGTATTCCACAATCTTTTTACGCATTCTTTCACACTCTTTCTTTTTTACGCCCTCCGCTCATCTTTACTTCTGAAAGACTCTGCCTCTCTAAGACATCACTTTTATGTTACAGACCTTTTTATGTTACATCAATTATGTTAATTGATGTCAATTAACTTAATTAGTTGCTAAATGTTCTCCCAGCTGAATCTTTTCAAAACATCTTGCTTTTTCAGCCCTTTGTTGCCCCTGTGCCAACTTTTTTGAGACCTGTAGCAGGCATCAAATTTGAAATGAGCTCATTTAGTGGATAAAAGTGTACAATTTCACTGTTTAAACATTTGTTATGTTATCTATGTTCTATTGTGAATACAATATGGGTTCATGTGATTTGAAAGTCTTTTAGTTTTCATTTTATTCTAATTTAAAAAACGTCCCAACATTTCCGGGAATTCGGGTTGTATTTATTTAGATATACTTTATTTCCTTGTCAAAAATCACAATACTTTCATAGAAGTTGATTCATTATCCACTAAGTCAACAAGAGAGGGGGTCATTCACTTCAAAAAACACTGAACAACTTCTAGGCAAGTTTTTTCTTTCTGTAATTGACCCAATACCTGCATTTAGAGGAGAGGATTGCTCTTAGAATAAAAGCAGCCATACTGATGGATGATAAATGTATAATGTACATTATGGCCCTGTCCCAAATGGCTCACTTTATGTGGAGTTGTGGTCCTGTAACCTTTGTTCATGCCCATCCACAAAGTCCAACAATACCGCAGGGTGTCCCATTAATGATTTTATGTTTCAAATGGACGCTCGCTAGCGCCCCCTTTGTGTCCATAATACAATGTCCACACTGGGACTTCACAAAGGTTAACTACCCAACACTCTATGGAATTACATCATTAAAATGTGCAGAAGGGAACAAAAAAGGGCTGAGGGCATGATTTGTGACAACACCAATGTATAGTTTTCTCAAAATATATAATTATGTTCCCTCACTTTTTTAACCCTCATAATTTTTTTTTCTTCTATGGAATACAAAAATAGATAAATTAAATCAAAATTAAAACTAAACTAAAATAATGGGAAAAAAAAATGAAATAAAGTTATGTGAAGTTATGTTTAAGTGATAAATTACTAAAACTAAGCTGAAAGAAATTAAACAGAAACAGAAACAAATAACAATAGAAATGACAAAAGCACATTAAAGATTAAACTAAAATTAAATCTGAAAACATAAAAATAAAAGCTAATTTTAAATAACAATAAATACTATAATAGTATCTAAATAATACTAAAATAAAGCAACGTTGGACTTCAACCACAAAACAACACTGAGACATTATTACCAGCAAAACATAAGTTTTCGTGTTGCATAGAAGAAAGTCAGTCTTACATGTTTTGGAACAAAATGAGAGTGATGAATTGAAGACAGAATGATCATTTTTGGGTGAACTATCCCTTTAATGTATCCCAGCAGTCCTTGAGCAGCTAATATATACAGCCCCTGCAAACCTTGACCATGACCATTTGCCCAATATTTTGACATATAGTAATAAATAAAGATTTTATTTCATATTGATTGCACACTCTTCCTAGCAGAGTTCAATCAATGCCCCACTGTGTCTATTTTTTTTTTTTTTTTTGCATACGAGTGCAACAGAGTTCACAAAGCAGGCGAACACAGTGTAATAGACTTTAAAGAGCTGGTTTAGAAGCTGGCTTTGAGTGGCACAGAGATCAATGTGGATCTATAAGCCCAAAGGGCTCTTCTAGAAAAAACTCATCAGCTCATGTTCACATGACCGACTCTGTTTTAACACTCCAAAGGTGTCCTACATTTACTTTAAACAACAGACAGCATCAAATCGATCAGATGAGTGCTATACATCCTTGTCATTATAAATGTCTTTATTTTAATCTTTGGTTAGTAAAACAGTGGGACTATGACAGTAGCATAGCTGTTAAGGTACATTAACTTTGATAAACCATATGTGTAGGTGTACTGCAGCATCTGAAACAAATGTGTGAGACATGGTGCTCCGCCTCTATAACAGCAACATGTGTCTGATTCAAATTCAGATCAGAGCTCTGAGCAGCAAAACGTCCCAGAGCTGTCAAAGCCTGCCAGGAGTAATGATGCTGTGTTTAAGTAAACCAAACACATTAACACTGCATTACAATGTGAAAAACTCACAAACCACTGATCTTACTACCCACATATTGTTGAAATCAGAGCTGCAGGACCCGAGGCAAATCACAGAGTCCATTTGCACATGTAGCCTACTTTCGTGAGATGGCTTTAATGAGAGTTTCTCTGAATGCTAGCGGCTCATGCCTAATCCTCAAATCAAAATAAAGCACACAGGTCAGCTTGACCAATGTGAATGGGTGAAATGGTTGTACGGCAGGCAATAACACAGATGGAGCCAAAAAAAAACATCAGCTAAGCAAGCAGTGAATGTGCTTCATTTTCAAATATATGTGCATAATGTGCTGATATTTGCACACACCACAGTATGAGGCTAGCATGGACAAATGCAGCAGTTGTGTCGTGAAACCAGAGCAATGTCTGCATCAGCATGAAGAGTTTAAAGAGATAGTTCGCCCAAAACAAACATTTTTCATCATTTACTCACCCTCATGTTGTTCCAAACTTGTATGAGTATCTTTCTTTTGTTGAACACACACACACAAAAAAATATATATAGTTGTTGATAGCCATTGACTTATATAGCATATTTTTTTCTATACTATGGAAGTCAATGGCTACCAGCAACCGTTTAGGTACCAACATTCTTCGAAATATCTTATTTTGTGTTCAACTGAAGACAGTAAGTCAGTAACACTTTAGGGAACACTATTCATTATTAACCAGCTGCTTATTTTCATGGATATTACTAGCATTGGCTGTTTACTAGTACTTATAGAGCACATGCCTTATTCTGCATGACCATATTCTATATCCCTTAACCCTTCCCAATACCTAAACATAACTCCTACAAACAACTACCTTATCAATAAGCAGCACATTAGGAGTTTATTGAAAGAAAACCCTTAGTTAACAGTGAATACGTCTTCCCTAATCTAAAGTGTTACCATAAAGCTTATTGCGAGTAAATGATGACACAATATTAATTTTTTGGGTGACTTTAAATGAGTAACCAGCTGAAGTCAACCAACCTGCATTCATCACACACAAAACATGTAAATATCATGGTATATCAATATGGATA
Organism: Acrossocheilus fasciatus; assembly: GCA_036784905.1. NCBI lineage: Eukaryota > Metazoa > Chordata > Actinopteri > Cypriniformes > Cyprinidae > Acrossocheilus > Acrossocheilus fasciatus. Next base: position 14,698,425 of record CM071939.1, on the reverse strand, counting down.
CTCAGTGATTCAAATACTTCAGCATGCGCAAATATCGTCAATTTGCTTTGTTAAATCTATTAATGTAATATCAAAGAACCCTAAAAATATTAACATAGACTTATTCAGCACTGATAATAATAAGAAATGTTTCTTGAGCACCAAAACAGCCAATTAGAATGATTCCTTAAGGATCACATGACACTAAAGACTGTAATGGCAGCTGAAAATAATATTTATCAGTATTACTGATTTTATTGTATTTTGGATTAAATAAATGCAGCCTTGGTGAGCATAAAAGACTTGTTTCAAAAACATTTAAAAATCTTAAAAATCAAGTTATGATGATAAATGAATCAATGAAAGAACATTACAGCTTAAACTTATGTTTGGACTGACAGAGACTATATATTTAAAGGGAAAAATGAAGCTAGCTAATCAGTTCGCCGCAGATAAGCACTCATGATGAAGAGTTATGCTAAGAGTGTCTGACCAAAGAAAGATAGCATGTGAGTCACAGATAAGATCCTCACTGGAAAACATTCAGCCCAGTGGAGTCTGACATTCCCTGTGTATCAGAGAAGAGACAGCTGGCCCTGTGAGGAATCTTCACGTCACATCCAGTCAAAGAGTATTAAACTCACTCCACGCCAGATTCATCTGACAAATGTCTACTGTGAACCTGACATTATAAATAAGAGGCTGGTTCGATAATGGGTCAGTTTATCTTATTAGTTGATTTTGGAAACATAACTAACTGGATTTGCCACGTAAGACATTTCTAAAATAGGTTATATACACACCTGTGAGCATACATCAACTGAATTACAGAATTATATACTGTATTATATGCACTACCGTTCAAAGGCTAGTTTGTTTTATTGTTCAGCTAGGACACATTAAATCAAATGTATCAGTAAAGATGTTTATTAAGTTAAAAATGTTGACATTTATTTATTATTAACCAAAAAATCCACAAAAATATTAAGCAGCACAAATGTTTTTAACATTTACAAATATAAGAAATGGGGTGGGTTGGGTGGGTTAAGGTGTAAGGGATGGGTCAACAGTGTAATTATAAATGTAATTACAGAAATTAATTACAGATGTAATTACATTAAAGGTATTATTAACAATATAAGTACAATGTAAGAACATGTATGTACACAATAAGTGCATTGTATCAAATGATTAATTTAAATGTAAGTACATAGTAGTTAAGGCCACTTAATATAAAGTGGGACCAAACTTTTAAATAGCAGTGTACTGCATGTAAAACAATGTAAACAATGTTCCAAAGAATGTTTCTCTTATTCTGTATCAGACACAATGCACATACTAATTTGGTTTGTATAACACAAGCTGTAAATTAGGCTGAAAGTGACTCGAACTAATTTCCTGAGAGGAAGCAGCCGTTAGGGCCTGTGCTAGGGCTAGAAAGGAGCAGCCTGTGCCTAGCACAGCTCAGCCAGGCGGTCCTGCTGGTGCCTGTCTAACAACAGACTTGAGGAACTGATAAGCTGTACTCACAACAAACAGGCACACATCATTAACTGACAAATTAAAGCTGCATGATATTCCTCACTTTAAGCTAAAAAGGTCTGTGGCAAGATTACTGATGTGCACTTCAGCTGCCAGGACAGTTTGATGGACTCCAGGCAGAGTGATGATGGCTGAGGAATTCTGGGTAAAGTGTTGCTCACAGTAAACAGAGGGCTGAGATAAATACGGAGGGCAAAGAGCCTTCATCTGGTTTTGTCGTCTCACTGTTTAGTATACAAAGCATCAAGCTTAAGGTCGACTGATTAACTGCTGATTTGCCCAATTGCTATTCTGTGCCCTCACTGTGAGGAATTCTATAGAAGCAAAGTACAAGCACTTCGATGTGTCCAATTTAACTTTCTGTTTCAACAGAAAACATGTTAACCAAGGAAAGAAAACAATGCTCATCAATGGATGAGATACTGCACTCTTGCTTTGTTTATTATTAAGTACTTAAAATGGAGGAAGGAGCCCAACGGAGCTGGTGGGACGGAGCGACATGGTGCAGCCAGAGGAGCGGAGTCCTGAGGCAATGGCGGGTCGACACCCAACCAAGGCAGAGCCGGAGGGAAGAGGCAGCACAGTGGAGCTAGTGGATTGACAGGTGGCGGTGAAGGCCAGGGAGCTAGGAGCCGAGGTGGAGCTGCTGGGTCTACGGGCCGAGGAGGAGGTGAAGGATTCTCCAGCCATGGCGACGATGGAGGATGGCAGACCCACGGCACTCGCACCGCATTGATGGTGGGCTGAGGGCGAGCAGAGGGGCTGCCAGACGACAGTGGTGGAGGAGGCAGGAGCAGGCGGGTGGGTGGGAATTCGTGAGCCACCAGGCTCTCAGGGCTGCCCTCTGGGATCAGAGCCCACTCCTGGCTGAACTCGGGGGCTCTCTCTCTCGGCTGGACTAGAAAACGGGAGCCCACTCTGGGCTGGATGTGGGGACAAGAGACGAAGGAGGGCTGGACGTGACCAGCGGGGATGAAGGAGAGAGGAGATCCAGATGGATGGCATCCAGATCTGTTTCCCAGTCAATGAGTTCCCCCTCTAAGTCCAGCAGTCCCAGATGTATAATTAACTCACCCTCAGCCGTGGTGTAGTGAGCGGAGCTCCACTTGCTCCCTCGCGGTGGGCACTGTCGCACCTGGTCTGATGAGTTGGGCTCAACGTCCGGGGGCGATCCTCTTCTCAGTCGCTCGGCCTTGCGCTGGCTCATAGATCGCAGCAAGAATAGGCTCTCTATCATCGGTGGGCTCGGGCTGATGCTCCGCACCGCAGGGAGTTGATGGGCTGGGCTCTGGGTCTGGAGTGGATCTGGCGAGATCATCCACGGGGCAGATGGTGTGTGGTTATCGATTCCTCGCCAGAGTCCACTCAACGAAGGTGGCGAAATCCTCTCGAGGACCATCTTCGGACGACAGCGCTCTGCACGCGGTGTTCAAACTTGCGTCATAGAATGAGCAGAGCGCGACGTCCGGGTAGCAGGTGGTGTTAGCTAGCATCGGGAACAGTCTTGTATGGTCCTCGAGAGATCTGCCCCCCTGCTCTAGCAGGAGGAGGAGGAATTCTGGACAGGTGAGGGGATCCATAGAAACACAACGGAAAGAAAAAACACTGAGAAAACACATGGAGGTAGCTGTTTTTGCTCAGGTCTTCTGTTATGTTACCCTGCCAGAAGGAACACGGAGCCGTGGATAATCAAAATAGTCTTTAACTCAAACCAACACAGAGGGTAAAGGGTAAAACAAGGGTAAAATAGGAGGAAGACACACGTACATCACTTGTAGACCCGACAAACACTAACTGAATGGACTGGGGCTTAAGAACACAGGATAACGAGGGACTAAAGAGACACAGCTGGAATCAAAATAACACAATCAAAAAGAGGAAGAAACTGTGTTACGGGGAGCAAAACACGCACAGACAGTCCAGAACCCTGACATAAATATTATTTGAGTGTGTAATCGCTTGATAAGCGCAATTTCTCTACACAGATTTTATAGATATTTGCATATAAATGACCTCAAAGCTAACACACATGGATTAAAAGCCACAAAAGCTCTGATTTCATTTTAAGTACAATAAAATGGGTAAATTTTTATTGGTAACTGAAAACATCAATTGAAGGAAATTTGCCAAAAAGCAAATTTTGTCAGTGTTTAGGAGTACACTGCCATATGTATGACCTCAAATCTAACACACGTGGATTAAAAGCCACAAAAGCCCTGATTTCATTTTAAGTACAATAAAATGGGTCAAATTTTATTAGTAACTGAAAACATCAATTGAACCAAATTTGACAAAAAGCTAGGTTGGTTTATTTAGGAGTACACTACCATATGTACGACGTCAAGTCTAACACACATGGATTAAACTGAAAACATCACCAGTTTAGCAAATATACAATAATAATGTGCAAACTATTGAACTTAGACTTGAAACTATATTATCAATGGATAAGGGCCATATGAACTATGTTCTTCACTACGTCAATGCTCCAATCCTGTTCTGGATTGTTCTTTTCTTCTTTTCTTTATTTATCTTTTGATCTTACTTCCTGTCTTTTCTCACCCTCAACCAGAGAAACTCCAGCCTTTCCTCATTTGACTTCCTGGCAAACTGATGTCAATGCCACAGAAGTCTGGAACAGTAATCTGTGTAGACTGCAGATTATTACTAACCCTGAAAACAGGATCAAAGTTTATTAAATGACCCAAACAGAGGGAGGAGTGTCTGGAATCTCTCCATGCACTCGCAGAAAATGAAAATATGCCACAGTGATTTCACAGCAGTGATGATGTCTCCGTCTATGCTGTGGCTATGAGGGATGGAATTAGGGTGGGAACATGACATCCTGACCGCAGTGAAATTAAGGCTGAGATTTTCTCACCTATAAAATCTGCTACTCTAAAACAGCTACAGTTTTCAGAATTGCTATCATAATAATAAGGTAGAACATAGCCATAAAAAGTTGCCTTTGAGCCGTCTGGTTCAACAAAGTGTGATCTGTTTGAGAGCCGAGCTGAGGCGTTCACACAATGGTGAGAATTCCTCCGGTCAGTGCTGCGGTACACTGTGGCCGTGTGGGCCTCTGCTCATTGTGACTGTGGATGTAGCATCACACTGCAGTGCCATTTCACCCACAGACTGAGCAAAATACCTCAAAGAGCGAAACAACTGAGTCACAGTGGATACTGCAAGCAAACACTGTGTATAGTAACAGTGATGACACAAAGCTGATGCAGTACAGCCTGATGCCATAGGAAATCTTGGAAACACTTTACTTAAAGCCTTTATGTGAAATGCATTATAAAGGTAATGCACATTGTAATGCATTATATATTTTCATATCTGTAACCAAAGTTAAAATGCATTAGAATATTTGAAGGTTTGTTTGTCATGTGTTTTAATGCATTATACTTTCTAATGGTGTAACAATGAATAGATATATGTATTATAATGCATTATAACTGTGGTTACAGTTACTCATAAGATCATACAATGTATTATAAGGTGCATTATAAGGCGTAATTAATGCATTAAAACTACTTTTATAATGCATTATATATAAAGGCTTAAAGTGTTACTGAAATCTCTTTTAAATTATCCCCAAAAAATATGGTTTGCAGTTACACTGTAGAGTTATGAGTGGGTTTTACTGTTGCTATGCAGTTGCTAGGGTGTGTTTTTCTGTGGCTCGGGTTCCTCCTGCAGCACAAGTATATGGGATTTTCTCATGATTTATTTCCTACCAAGTGACAATCATAAGTCTGAATTCTCTGAATTCTTCACCTCCTTTCAACGGGTCACACGATTTGAGCTATTATTCATGTGACCAACACAAATAGTATGAAGCAAAGCGATAAATATGGGCAGTATTAACAAATACCATTCATTTAAAACGATATACTGTAGCCATCTTAAAAACTCAAGTGTTCTTTGTTGAACCTGAAATGCTGCAAAGAACCGTCGAAGAACCTTAATCTTTAAGAGAAATGCTGAAATTCTGTAGAGATGTAGCTGTCATTTGAATATCTATTTAGAGACTTAACACTCATAACAGCTCTCAAAAGTCAAACACTTTTAATCCCTTCACTTCTTTTCTGCATAGCAGAAACCAGAAAACGACACTGACGTACTGTATATAGAGAAAAAGCATTATGTGCCTGAAGCAGGCTATCATACTGTACAGCTGTACGGCTGTGGTTTATGTATAAAGGTGTGAATGAAACACCATCTGTCTTAGCGCCGTCAGTTGTGATAGGGCCTGAGGGGCTGCAGACCCCCTGTCCCTTCTACACGTTAAACAGATTAGCAGAGCAATTGTTGGATTATGAAAAGCAAAGGCGTAGTGTAATTAATTTGGTTGAATTAAACATGGAATGGCATGTCATTCAGTTTCTTGAGGAATAATCATTTATGAAGATTAAGCAATGAGTGTTCATTTAGAAACAAACTTCAGACTCGTTCTCTATCACTTGACCCAGCTCACACTGGGCGGTCACAAGATTCTGCAATCAAGACAAAATAGCCCGCAGGGAAAATATGGACAGCAACACATCTGCTCCTCTTCCAGCGTGGAAACTCAAGACTTCAATGAAAGTGCTTTTGAGAAGAACTGAGACTTTCTATTTCTGGCGCTGAGACAAGTGAGAAGTGGTCGTGCATTTCACACAAAAAATGAAAGCAGAAGAGAAGAGGATTTGCAGAAGCACGATATGTTGATGGGTGGCGGTGGTGACACATCCTGTGAGACTATTTCTATTGCACGTCGCCTTTTCTATACCGCATCTATACTTGCAGGTGTCCTTGACGTGTGTACACGCAGGAAAAGACATTCATGTATTGAATGTGTCAGGGTGCATGCATTAAACTGATGCATGCAGAAAGTATGGTACATACACTACTGTTCAAAAGCTTGGGCTCAGCAAGATGATGTTCTTAAAAGAAGTCTCTTATGCTTATGTTTTAACAGAAATACAGTAAAAACAAAGAATCTATAATATTATTACAATTTCCTCACCTTTGTCTTCCTCCCAAATCTGCTACTATTTATATTTATATTACTATAATAACTGTTAATATATTTTAAGATGTCATTTATTCCTGTGTTCAATGTATTATGATCCTTCAGAAATCACTCTGATTTGGTGTTCAAGAAGCATTTCTTAATATTATCAATATTGACAACCGTTGTGCTGTTTTGTTTTTGTTTTTTTTTGGAAAATGTGATATATATTTTCAAGGATTATTTAGCATTTATTTGAAATAGAAATCTTTTCTAACATTTCATAACATTATAAATGTCCTTATTGCCACCTTTGAACAATTTATTGCATATATACAGGAGTTATAAAAACATGAGAACACCCATTGTTATAAGGGGTTAATATCATTTGTGTAGACTGCAGTGAAAAGCAAATATTGTGATTGTCTTCTATTTGACCTTTTTGTTGTTTATATTCTCTAATTTGTAAATCATTGTAGTATAGTTGTGTTGTGTTTAGTACAAGCCGTGGGTTAAATGGTTGATTTATCAGACTTCAAAAAAGGACAAATCATGGAAGCCTGCTTAGCAGGAGTGTTTCTAAATTTAACAGCTAAATTGTTTGGTGTTGTACAACAGTGTTTATGATTATGAATGCACACGCAAAGCCTGGCAAGACTTAATTAGTGAAGAAGAATAAGGGGCAAAAATCGAAAAAGAATGATAGAGCTCATCACACACTAAGAATGATTGTGTCTAAACAACACAGAACTACATTAGAAAAGTGACAGCAAACCTCAATATTCACCTTCAAGTCCAAAAATGGCCACAGAGAACTTCACAAAAACAACATCCATGAAAGAACAGCAATTGCTAAAACTTTTATCACAGAAACCAGTGATAAAATGTGAAAAATATGGTGTCATGATCATAAAACCTAGACATTTTGAGCAACCAGATGAACTTCAACATCTGCCTTCTCCTGCTCAATCACCTGACTTGAATATTGTCAACCACTGTGGGCAGTTTTGGAAAGAAAAGTAAGTAGCCAGTTCCCTCCTCCAACATCTCTAAGCAACTGGTAGATGTTCTGATAAACCACATTCAACTGGAGACTATTCAAAGGTTCTATGAATCTATTCTAAGACAGTTGGAAGGCAAATGGTACAAAACATCTTAATAATAAAACTTTGCCTATTTCCCAGGTGTTCATATTATTTTGTGTCTTAAACATAAACAGCACTTGGATTTTATTGTATAATGCAATACAATTAAATGTCTAAATACCTTTTGAGGTCATTGTACTATAACGAAATAACTAAAAATACTTTTTAATAGCATGTTTAAATAACACGCTTTTTAACTATACATTTTGTTTCTAATTTGCTGCTTATTAACAGTTAGTAAGGTAGTTGTCAAGTTTAGGTATTGGGTAGGATTGGTCATGCAGAATATGTGCTTTATGAGTAGGCCTACTAATATAGTAATAGCTAATATAATAATAGGCATGCTAATAAACAACTAGTTCATAGTGATAATTGGTCCCTATACTAAAGTGTTACCACTCTTAAAAGTGAACTAGACAAGGACTGTCATAGTCTTCTGTGGTGTCCTGCACCAGCTAAGCAAATGCCACTGAGACAAACGGAAAAGCTAATGGATAGCTTTCTTCAGATATTACAGTAAATACTGTAGACCTCCCAGTCAGTAATTACACTAAAAACCGGTTCTTGTTGCCCAACACTAGGGTAGAGAGTCTCTCAGTTAGTGAATGAGTTCTGCGGGTCCAGTCTGGCTTGAACCCAAACCATCTCTGTCTGTCTAGAGATGCCAAGAAAGAGCCTTGGGATTTGTGCAAAAACAAACTCAACAAACACTTCTAATGTTCAAACTTACAAACGTTTCAGTTCAGCGCATTTCTCACATGTCACTCTGGTTTTTGTTCTTCCGACTGTTCTGCGATCAGCTATATGAGTTCTGTAATGAGGTCAGCGGAGCGTGACGAGGTGACAGCGCTGTTTGAAATGTCTGTAGCTATTGCCCCCGGCTCACAGTGCACCATTTATTTCCCTCCATCACAGGAAAAGTCACATCCCATCTCTCTTAGGACAAAGCAGAAAATGAGAAAAACATCCAAATTGCAGCTGACGTGGGTAGCGGTGGCCATTTGTGACATCAGTGCTACCTTGGCTGACGGTCATTGGCTTGTCTGTCACCATGCCAACCCTGAGAGAAGATAATGAGACCAAAATACTGCTCAAACTGGCATCTCATCTCATTTCAAATCACTCGTTTTGCACAGTCTTACTATACGGCTATGGGTAGTGCCAGCACAGAGAGAGAGTTGTCCTATTCTTAGAAAGGAAACCTGAAGAATTTGCGTTAATCGATATATCGGCTCTGTTCACAGAGGCAAAAGGGGCAGTGTTGGTTTCCCCTCAAATATTTTAACACAGCCTGTGCTTTCATTCATGCTGTGCTGAATACAACGCTGCATTTTTACACAAACGCTGACATGACACTGCCACATTGTTTAATATCACATAGGTGTGGAAAAGCTCAACGCATGGCAATTTCACACATTAATATCCTGCGAGGGAATACGTGTAGCTGCTGAACGCAGGAAATGCAGGGAACGAAGGGAAAGCTGTCACTTCGCTCCTAAGCAATCCATCTGTATCTACAATACACATTGGCTCACTTTATAGAGGCTTCCACAACATTACCACTTAACCAATTACGAGCCAGCAGGAACATAGATCAATAGATGACATCCGTGACAGTAATGCAATAACCTAAGCAAGGTGCAGACGGTAAAGAGAGCGGCATCTTCATTCAACAGCAAGGCATCTCGATTCCCACATCGTCACCTCGATTTCCAACTCATGTTGCTTCTATACATATAGATATATCTGGTCAGAAGGCAAACTCCTGTTGCTTTGACATGCGAATCACATGAGCGACAGCTACGCTATGTGTTTACATTTGCATAGAGACAGTGGCTCTTTCAGCTACCTCTTTTTGCCCATCAAGGGCTCAAGACAATGCCATCACATTGACCAAAAGACTGCAATACAATGAACAAGAGCTGTCACAAGAACCTCACAGAGGCAGAACGTCACCCGTTGCATGAGTGTCAACTGACGTCAAGCTCGAAACGCAGCTCAAAACATCTGAGCTCCAAAGGTGAGAGAGAGTCTTACCGTTGGTGGAGTGAAGGCTCTCCAGACTCCAGTAATGGGACATGACCCCTCGCACTGCTCTAACCCCTCCGGCCAGTCCCAGAGCGGGGCTACAGTCTGAGTCAGAGCCAGGTGACTGCTCTGAGCTGCCACCACTGCAGCCACCTCCTGCCAGCGGGACGCCCACCTCACCGGCACTGTGCTGGGTGCGCATGTGGACGCACAGCAAGAGGAAGAAGGGTGGCGTCGCTTCAGCAGGTGTTGGGTCCAAAGCACGTCTCCGAGGCTCGAGTGTGCGGCGTAGCCTCAGCCTCCCTCTGTCATTCCTCACTCGCTCTCCTGCTCTTTTACTTTCACTCTTGGATGCACAGTATCAAAGAGCTCACGGCTCAACACAGACGCCCAGACACACAATCAGCCTTCTCTCTCTCTCGCACACGCATACAGTCACAGCCTGGCATCACTGGGGATCCTTTAAGGGGAGGAGGACTCATACGACTCACATGGCTCAATGCGAAACGCTCGGTCTGGCGCTGAAACGGACCGCCTTCCTCCTCCCTTCCAGTCCCCCCTTGAGCTCCCCTCCTCCACTGTTAAAGCCAAGCTGTTAGTAAACCAAAAGACAGCGCCTGGAGAGAGCACTAGCGATGTTGAGAGTTGCAAACACCTTCTAAGAATTTAACCCATAATTAGCTGAGATCACACTAATGACGAGCCCAAAAATGTTCGCAATTTATCACGACAAAAGCCCAAGCATGCTTGCACAGTACGCTGATGTGATACCAAAGGATGTGATTTCCACAGAAATGGTCAGGATCTCTGGAAACTAAGAATAGAAAGGAATGTTGCTGGTGTGAAGCCTTTCTCATCAGACTCAAACTTAAGAATCTTGACTTGTGCGAACCCTTGCAGCTGTGACTACACTTTACATAACATGGGAACGAAGATAAAACTCATCAGAACATTCCTCACATTCTTGTATATGACAGGTCAGACTGGCCACTGGTTTAGATCAGGGGTTTTCAAACTCGTGTCTGGGGACACCCAGGGGGCACCAAGGGGATCCGTGGAAAAGTTCAGTAAAAAAAAAATAAAAATACAGTGCAATAAATAATATTTGGAAAATAGTAATAATAATTATCATTAGTAGTAGTAGTAAGTAGTAGTAGTAGTAGTAGTAGTAGTAGTAGTAGTAATAGTATTAAAGTAAATAAATAAATAATTCTTATATAAATAAGAAAATCCAAAACACTGAGAATTTGAAAAATGATAATGGTGATGATTATTTATTTATTTATTTATTTATTTATTGTTCCCTCACAATTATTATTATTACTAGTAATAGTATCAGCGGTTACTATTATTATTTATTACTAGTTTCATTGTTATATTTATTATTATTATTATTATTATTATTATTATTATTATTATGAGTAGTGGTAATAATATTATTTATTATTATTTTCATTATTTTATTTATTATTGTATGAATCATATTATTATTATTATTATTATTATTAAATATTTAATATATATATATAGAGAGAGAGAGAGAGAGAGAGAGAGAGAGAGAGAGAGAGAGAGAAAATATTGACAAAACCATTGTAAACAACATCATGGTAACTATTATTCCTCTTATAAACAGAGAGTGTTTATAAGAGAAGCAAATACATAGCTGTATAGAAAGAGGCTCTTAGTCTCTTGCAAGGGGTTCTACATATTTGGAAATCAAAATGTGACATCAAACCACCAGTTTAAATCACACATACTTAAAAATCCAATTGGACTATTAGCCAACAGACTAATAGTCGCCATATTAGAATTCTAAAAATGCACAAGCTGAGGAAAATATGTTCAACCCAACAAGTCGAACAAGACTTGCAAACAAGTGAAACAAACAGGTTTGAATGTCCCTTCAATATTTCACAGCATTGTCCAGCTCATATTGTGGTTCAGAAGGAGTAAACTCACCCAGAGGCGCGACCCGTCCATGTGCCTCTTGTGCTGGTGTGCTGAGATTCGATTCTGTGGAGAGAAGCATGTATCGGTGTTAGTTTCTCTCATGAAGAACTCCTGAACTAAAACTACAAACTAAGACTCAACATTAGCATAACCTCAATAGGAATGCTGCATTGGCTTGGCATGCGGCGTACAGAAAGGTCGTAGAGTGGGCATGATGTCAGCAAAGGGCAAAATGAGGTCATTGTGTCTTTCTCCTCATAGGAATCCATATTACATAAGGCAAGGCATTTACAGAGGTCTTGCAAAATACAGAGCATGTCCCAGCAATAAGACATCATAGTGGGAGGAATATAAATATAAATGAGACAGAACAACAGTAATAAAAGATCAAGAAGTCTCAGTTCAGATCAGAGATTCAGGAGAAGAAAAAAAAAAAGCATACTTTAATATATAACTGGCTCAGATTTAGTCAGGGTTTTATGTTGATCATAGAAACATAATGCTCATAACAGCAGGGAAACAAAACAGCCAACTCAAGGTCAGCCAAAGCCCATTTCATAGTAGCTTACACTTCTACTGAGACACTCAACTCAATTTCCTAAATCAAAGTCTCCTTTTAAAAGTGCGTGTATGTGAGCGTATGTAAGGGTGGGGGTTATAAACCCATGCCAGGTCTACCTCTACACTCAGAGAGTGAGCGAGAGTGAGCGAGAGAAGGCCTGGCGCCAGTGAGTGGGTGAGAAATAATCAGCAGGATTGTTTGGCAGAAAGAGAGAGGATCAGCACTGGGGGCCTTTGAGCTCCACGCTCCATGCATTACTGCACAAAGATAGCCTCTGTGCTCCCGCTACGAGCACACACGACTGAATAAAGCTTCTTCTTAAGAAATCGCACGCTGTAGGTGGAATTCATCGCTTCTCACAGATGTACTGTTTGTTTGTGACTGCAGCTGGTCAAAGACCTCCTCAGGTTTATGTCCAGGTATCTTAACGCAAATGGGTTAGTGTTTGATGATGAAAGACCATAAATTTACATCAAAGACGTCTGTGAGTCTCTAGGCTCTGACTGTCACAAACAGAACTATAAATAACTCACAAAGGGTTATCAAAGGTTGCAGAATGAAGGAAACCATTGCCCCCTGGAGGACAATAAAGTACACCCAGACTTAAAGGAAAGATTTAGGAAATCAATATATTTTGTACTATAATAAAAGGTTGTGGTGCAATGCATAGACGGTTTAAATGCCAATGTTCCATACCTGAAAACGATGCACGGTGAGGCCAGCCCAAAAAGTCCAGTCCAACAGGTGTGCTCTGGGAGAAGAAGTGGTCTTTGAGAGGAACAGAGGGGAACTGCTCCGGAGATGTGAGGGAAAGTCTAGTGCGCACCTATGGATGAGATAAAAGTATATATCATTAATAATAATAATGAGTAAAAAATATTTGCTATATATAATTTTTTACTGTACTACATACTACTTACTATATGTATATAGAGTATATAATGAAAAGTACAGACAAAACAGTGACAAACAGTATATATTACTATAACATTCTATTGAAACTGTTAATTATAAATAAAAAATGTTAAATATATATATTTATCTGTATATCTATATTTAATTATGATGGCAAAGCACTAGGAAAACAGTGTTAAAGTTACTATTATTATTATTTAAATATAATATTATAGTCAATATACTGTCTGTACTGAGAAAAACTGTGTAAATGAATGCAATTGTCTTAATCATTTTAAATTATGCAAATTCATAAGCTCATTTGATATTTCTAAAAGACATCATAAATGCTGAAAGTGTTCAGCCAGATGTTTGTGTATTCAGGCAAATTACAAGAAACGGAAGAGAAATCGGAAATCCTAAAGGCACTACAAGGGAATGAATCCAGGAGCGCAAAACAGGAAGAAAGCAGAAGAGGAGAAGTAAAGGTGCAGTGGGAGATGCTGATGGTCAAGTTGTTCTCTCTTTTTGACGAGTTCCTTACTTTCTCGTGCTTCTGAGATGTTGGTGTGCTAAGCTGACGCAAACTTTGCTGCGTGTTAAGCTTCTTTTTATGGATGTTCTCCACATCAGTCAACGTTTCATATGAGCATGAACGCCGACGTGTTTCGGTCGAATTGCTCTTCCTCTCCAGGTCAAGCGCCACCTCTCTGATGCCCTGAAGAGAGACGGTCCAACCGTAGAGGTCTGAGATGGGTCTGGGCGCAGCTTTACCCTGCTCTCTGGATTTCACCCGAAGCACACACGCGCTTCCCTGTTGTCTTCTCTCTTCTGACTGGACGGCTGGCTCAGTACTGTGCTGTACATGCTTTGAGTGCAAATTTAGGTGGTTATTGTACAGTACATGTACATGTCTTTCGATGGATGTCCACTAAGGGATGTAGTTTGTCATATGTTGACTTTTAATAATGTTAAGAAGTTAAAAGTAAACATTAGCAAGATATTTACACTGCACTGTATTTTTATATTTTTCCAGTGAAAACATTATTAGGCTGTTATATATAGACGAATATATCTCTAATACATGTGTATTTTGTCTAAACTTGCAGATTAGTACATAACATTCATAACAAATGTTTGGGTTCAGTAATATTGTTTAGGGGGGGAAAAAAAGTACTTTCATTCAGCAAAGATGCATTAAATTGATCAAAATTATATTAAAAACATTTATAAAGATACTGTACATATTATTTCTCTTTCATATAAATGGTGTTCTTTTGCAAAGAATGAAAAAATGTATCAAAGTTTCTACAAAAATATTAAGCAGGCCAACTGTTTTCAACACTGATGATAAGAAACATTTCATAAGCACCTAATCTGCATATTAGAATAATTACTTAAGGATCGTCTGACATTAAAGACTGGAGTAATGGCTGCTGCAAATTGAGCTTTGCCATCACAGGAATAAATTACTACATTTTAAAATAGCTTAAAATACAAAACAGTTTTAAATTGTAATGCTATTTCACAATATTACTGTTTGTACTGTATTTTTGATCAAATAATTGCAGTCTTGGTGGGCATAAGAGACTTCTTTCAAACACATTTTGAAGTCTTACCAACCCCAAACTTTTAAATGGAAAAATCTAGCAATGCAAAATACACTTATTTTTAAGATAAAATCTATTCAAACAAACCTTAAAATCTTTTACAGTGAATTTTTGCACTGTAGGCCACACTTTTTAAAAGGGTGGATAATGTGATCATAAATGTTCCTTGTTAGCCGCTAGATGGCACTATCTTTGAGAAGTACTGTGACTTAAACTTGTAAGAACCCTAGTCCAGCTCAATACCAGAAAGCAAGAATGTATTCTGAACAATGCACCATAACAATTCACTTTTGCTTTGACGTATAAAGAGCCTTGTGAAAAATCAAACTGAAGTAGAATTACTATATACAAACAACAAAGCAAAATACAGAAAGTGAGAAATCGCATAGCAATCCTGTCCAAAATGTTCAAAGGACACATTTATGCTCTCCTAACATCATAAACTTCATAACTGACTTTGACTCACCTCTGGTTTGTTGATCAGGGATGCTGAATTCAGGCTATTTTGAGACTGGCTGTCTGAACTGCTGTCCTCTAGTAAGGACTCAGAATCAAAAGAGTGGGTTGTTGTGAGTTGTGCTGTCCTTGGTTTCAGAGACGTTGGTCTCTGAGGTGGATCGGAGAGACCATCAGTGCTCACTCCCTGACCGAGCGAGCAGAGAGAAGATGCAACGGATCTCGAGGGGTAACGGAAGCTCCTCCGGTGTGTCCAGCCCAGACCAGGACTGTGAGGTTTAGGGCTCATGGGCCTCGTCGGCGTATCAGTGGTCTCAAAACAGCTTAGAGACCTGGTCCAGGTAGGTGACATCTGGTTTGCAAGTGCAAAAACAGTGGGGTGTACAGGTGATTGCGACCTATCCTCTACATTGGACTCGAAGCCATCTTCTGAGATCTGGTCAGAATCTAAGTAAGGAGCACAAGGTAGCTCACCTCCTTCCAGATATTTACTATCTTCAGACTGTTCCTGAAAACCAGATTTCAAACTCTGTGAATCAGAATGGCACGTGTTCCTCAAACTCTTTTGGGAAGCTGGTGAGCTGTTAAGTCTGGACCTGTTCTGAGGAGCACAGAAGGCACAATCGATATGGCTCTGATGTATGGACTTGTCACAAACCATCCCAGGAACCGATAGAGTTCTTTTACAAAGCTCTGCTTCCTTAGAACGTTTCAACTTCTTCCAGGACTGCTTGGTTTTTACCTCCTCGTTCTCTGACTGTGCAATCTGCTCCTGGTTGTCCCTCTCAGGATATCTGGACTCAAACAGACTAGACAGAGACCTGTGAGCCATTGCGAGCTTCATGCGCAAGTTTAAGTTATCGGCACTCTTGCTTTTTTTTTGTTGCAATCCCTCTGTCGTTGGGGAAACTCTAAAATTCAGTGCATCTCCATCTTTGTGCTGCTGATACAAATTTTGGGATATTGTATATTTCTCTCTATTCTGCATGTTTAAAGTAAAAGCTTTTTCAAAAATATCATCGTTGGAGTGGTCAACAAGCTTTGTGATGTCTGTGAGATGATCTGTACTTTGAGAAATAGAGGTCTTGTACAGTGAAGGGTTGGATTTGTTACGTGTGGGTGATCTATTGTACTTCAACTCACCCCGTTCATCTCCATCCTCACTGGAGTCCTTAATTTCTGGATCAACCTTGCTATTGCCTTTGTGTTCTCGTTTAATCTTGCGGAATGAGGGCATTCGAGAAAAAACCGAAAACACAGAGCCCTTCCCTGATTGGGTTCTCTTATTTCTTGCAGAACCGCGAAGACCAGATGATAACTGAATGCTGTCCTCCGTCTCTTCGCTGTTGGTACTGGAGTCAAGGTCTTGTGACACAAAACTGGAAACACTATAACCATCACTGCTATCAAAACCATTTGATAAAGAGCTCATTGTTTCTCCAGCATCTGGTTCATTCATGACAGTGGCTACACTGGCTTTTGTACACATGGCAGAAATGTCCTCATGTGGTTGATTTGTGACGTCATCACAAGAGCTCCATTCCTCACTGAATCCACCTTCAGATAATGAACTTCCTCCCTGTTGCTCCCCCAGTCCATTTTCCATCACAAATGAGCTCTCTGGTGAACGGTCCGACTCCAAAATGGCCTCTAAATTAGTGATGGGTAAAATACGGCAACATGTAACAAATGGGCCCTCGGTCTCCGAGTTGCGCAGTTGCAAAGATTGCTTACAAAGAGGATCAGAAGTTTCACATATTGAATCAGTGCTTTCAGGAGAGTTTGCCATGAAAGTTTCAAGCTTTCTCTCCATGTTTTCTAATTCATAAGTATCATCGACCTTGAGAGAGCCACTCAGTGGTAATATGTTTTTGTCTTGGACGAGCTCCGGATGTTTGTGTGCAAGCAAATGGCCAATATGTGAAAATTCACAGTTTGTAGAGTCTGCATTAACCTCTCCATGTGTGCTGCATTGGTCATCTGTGTGTGTGGGACTCAAGGTTTGCAACACTGCAGTTCTGCTCTGACTGATGCCGTCTGTGCCCTTGAACTGAAATCCTCCTGCTGTCTGCTCTCCTTCCACTGCAGACGAGTGCAGCTGGCACTCCTTTCCACCACAGCAATCACAGAGCTGCTTCAGTATAGCATCAGAAGGTTTAGCTACATTATCTTTGCTGTCAATTGCAGTCTTCATTTCAGGTGCTTTAAAGGGAGTAGCCTGACTAGCAGGGGCACTGTCTTTGCAATCACCATCTTTTGAGATTAAAAATCCAGCATTGTTAGTAAACCTGCTGTATTTTTGCAAATAATTGGGCAAAGAGATATGTTCACCTGAGGCACACTCTTCTAAAGTAATGGCTTTAATATTATTATTTGTGTCTGAGCTGTATTCATTGTTTCTACTGTTCAGCTGGGAATAATCAAAAGGAGATTGTGCATTTGTGAAAGGATCAGTACATGCACTAGACAAAATATCAACATCCAGCTCAGTTGTTTCAAGTGACTCTTTTTGCCTTGCTTGTTTGTCAGACAGGGTGTCGGGTTGGTGAAATTGTTTGGAGGTCTCTGTATATTCTATAACGCAATGTGCTACTTGTTTACAGTTCATATGAAGGCCATCACTGAGCTCAAAGCAAACATCTGTGGGGCTGACTTGAGATTTGTCATATGAAATCTCAAACAGACTAGCCAGAGATTCGACAGGACTGTCTACAGGACACCTATCGGCTTCAGCTGTCCTCATGTCAGGACACGCAACACTCAATGACTTGGGCCTAGTGTATTCTATGCACCCCGAACTATCAGAGTAAATAACTGACTGCTCTATCGAGGGAACTATTGTGCATTCCTTCTGGTACCCTTTAATAATGCGATGTGTTTTGCTATTCTTCTGTGTTCCTTCTAAAACATCATCGTTGGTATCAAAAGTTGTAGTGTTAGCATACACTTGTGCTTCAGTGAATTCACCCTGTGTGTTACAGTTAATTTTGCTATTAGGGCACTGATGGGTTTCATAAAAATCTGCCTCAAGCTCATGGTCCTCTGAATATGTTTTCCCACTGTCCCCTAAACAATGACTGTCCGTGTGATAACTACTAACTGAGTAATCCTTTTTTTCAGTGTGCATTTGTAATACTGGGAAATTTTGTTGATCGTAATGAGGTCTGGCCTGCAGATCTGACTGTTCTGAGGTCCAGTCATTGATCACATGCTGATTCAGTGAAACTGACACTCTAGCAGAAGCTGCATTAGGCACATTTGAGAAAGCTCTCTCAGCTGCAAAAGACTCACATTCAGAAACAACAGGTGGGGTATCATTTAAGTTCTGCTTTTTTAAATTTAGACTATTATTCTTTTTGAAGTTCAAATCGAGTTCTTTGTCAGTATCCTTTGATGAAAGCCTTTCAGATGTTTTCAAGGATTGACTGACTTCGCAATTCATGCATACGTCCACACAGTCCTGTTTTAATTGTCCCTTTTCATTAAGAGCCGCTGTGTTTGTGTTTGAGTCTGACTCGGTCACAGTCCACAGGGTGTTCATAGAATTTGCCTTAATGAAATCAACCTGTGATTGGCTGTGTTCCACTGAAGTTTGTGATTGGCTGTGTTCTACAGAAGTTTGTGATTGGCTGTGTTCCACTGGAGTTTGTGATTGGCTTTGCTCTATGGTGTTCTGTGATTGGTTTTGTTTTGGTAAATCCTGTGATTTCCTGTGTTGTATGGAATTCTGTGACTGGCTACATTCTATAGAATTCTGTAATTGAATGTGTTCTGATGTAGTATGTGACTGACTGTTTTCTACTGAATCCTGTGATTGGCTGCATTCTACAGAATCATTTGATTGGGTGTGTTGTAGTGAGGTCAGTGACAGACTATATTCTACTGGGTCTTGTGGTTGGTTGTGGTTGATTACATTTAGGGATAGCATGTCTTCTACTGAGCTCTGTGACTGGCTGTGTTCTACTGAGTCCTGTGATTGGTTGTGTTCTACTGAATTCTGTGATTGACTGCATTTTACAGAGCACTGTGATTTGGTATGTTCTACTGGGGTCTGTAGTTGGCTGTGTTTGATGAAATTTTGGGATGGCATGTCTTCTGAGCTCTGTGACTGGCTGTGTTCTATTGAGTCTTGTGATTGCCTGTGTTCTACTGAATACAGTGATTGGCTGCATTCTACAGAATCCTTTGACTGACTACGTTCTGCTGAGTCTTGTAATTGGCTGTCTTCTACTGAATTCTGTGATTGCCTACATTCTACTGAATCCTGTGTCTGACTGTGTTCTATTGAGTCTCGTGATTGCCTGTGTTCTACTAAATTCTGTGATTGACTGCATTCTACAGAATCCAGTGATTGGCTGTGTTCTACTGAGTCCTGTGATTGGCTGTCTTCAACAAAATCTTGTGATGGCCTGTCTTCTGTTGAGGCTTGTGATTGGCTGTGCTCTGCTGAATTCCATGATTGGCTGCATTCTACAGAATCCTGTGATTGGTTATGTTCTGTTGACGGCTGTGATTTGCTGTGCTCTACTGAGGATTGTGTTTGGCTGTGCTCTACTGAGGGCTGTGATTGGCTGTGCTCTACTGAGGGCTGTGATTGGCTGTGTTTTGTTGACTCGTCAAATTCCTGTTCAATAGGCTTCTCAACTGATACAGACTCATATACAGAAAGATGGCGTGATGCAGATAAACTGATCTTATTTTCATTAACACCCAGCTCATGACATTTGTTATCTTTACTATTCGCAACAGATGCATTCGAAATCAACTGTATTTCAGTAATACTAGTGTCAATATCATTTTGCTGTAACTGCTTCTCACTTGAGGTTATGTTCTGTATTCGTGGTTCATTGTGTCCTGACTGAGTGTCTGTGATATTTTTGTTAATTTGATCCCATTTCGATCTTCCCTCAAAGGTGTCAGCAAACTGAGACTTGGCTCCATCACCGTCTGTTAAGGTCAATAATGAGTCATTAGCACATGGCTCAGTGAGTGTTTGTGGTTCTACAGCGTTCTCTAATGCCAGTAGGGGTGTTACTACGTAGGATTGGTCATTTCTTGAAGACGAAACAGCTCCAGGTCCCGCTGGAAAATTGCTAAAAACCTCCTCACATTCCGGAGCACCCTTAGCTTGTGACATTCCAGTGCCATCAACTCCCATGCGCATCATCCCCATATTTCCAGACTGTGTTTGCAATTGTTCTCTATCCACTGTTCTACTGAGACTGTCAGCATGATTGACAGAATGATGCTGGTTTGATGAAGAGGGATCCCTCTTTCTAACTGAAGGTGAGTGTGAGTCCAGATGACCCACAGAGCAAGATCCGGTCTCATAGCTGAGCGATGTCCTGCAGCAGTCCTTAGTTTCATGACTCAAGACAGAGAAAGTGTCACTGTGCCGAGAGTGTGTGTCAAAATATTCCTCTTTTGTGTCCTGTACTGCTTCAGGAACTGGCTCAGACCATTCCTGATGGTCCTGATGGTCCTGTTGCTCTCCATGCTCGTCCTGCAGAGACTCCCCATCATCCAGACAGGCTGCCTCACTCCCAGGGTCCTCTAAAGCTGGGGCCTAGGAGGACAAAGAGAATATGTGAGTTATTTTGCTGTTCTTAACAAAGAGGACTTTATTTTTCTCAAAGTAAACAGTTTATAAGTGACATCAGTGAGGCAATTCAAAATAGGAATTAAACAATTTGTTGAGTCTTTTTTTGTCTGCAATCAATTTAACTGTAAAGAGGAACATATGATTGTGAAGTTACCCATAGAGGTATGAAAATCATTCAATTACTCTTAAATTATTTCCCCTCACACCTGGAATTAATGTGTCACTCAACCACATCCTGAGCTCTTTAGAAAGCATCTACTTATATGAAGCATCTGATCCATTAGCTCATTTGTTCAAGGAATCGTTTCCCCACAAATAACATGTACATGATGATGAACAGCTGCAGATGTAAGGAACACATGAGAGCACAACAGATTGCATGAGTCATTAACATCATATTAGCACAAACAACAGGGGAATAAAAATTGACAACTGCCAAAAAAAATAAAAAATCTAATAAAAAGTAAATGACAGCAATACAACAGACTGCACATAAATGCAAAAATGCATTTGTAGCCAGATATTGTGGTTACAAAATCTACCATTAGGAAAAAACTTGACCCCTTGAGCTCCACTCATAGTAGGCTGTGGAAAGGGATGGGAACTTGCACCAGAGCAGACATTTGCGCTGTCATCCAGCTTAGAGCAAACATACAAACAATCCCCTAAGTAGACCACCAGCCAACCTGCTGTTTTTTTTCTCCTCAGCACATTCCATAATCCCTTCTTATTGGCCTCATAACCCACTGGTCTGTATACCAATAACTAACCATGTCTCCAATCTTGTGAGCCCAAAAGATTGTAAAAGCAGACACCAGACTAAGTTAATCTGCTAACAAAAAGAGATGAAAGCCCCCTATCATACCCTGCTTGTGCTTAATATTCGAGGGGTCATCAATCACAGCACATCTCCAGCTAATCCAGACAGGTCAACCTACTCCAAGGCCTTCAGGTTAAATTAGAAAGGACATTAAGAAGAATGGCTTTAAGAACAGCAGGTATCAAAGAGTGCCAAATACTCCTGCACAGTCCTCTAGATAGATAGATAGATAGATAGATAGATAGATAGATAGATAGATAGATAGATAGATAGATAGATAGATAGATAGATAGATAGATAGATAGATAGATAGATAGATAGATAGATAGATAGATAGATAGATAGATAGATAGATAGATAGATAGATAGATAGATAGATAGATAGATAGATAGATAGATAGATAGATAGATAGATCACAGTTCACAGTGCATTAACTAATGTTAACAAACACAACTTCTCGTTTTAATAATGTATTAGTAAATGTCAACTAACTAAATTAACTAACGTACTACTGTTAACTAAAGTAGTTAACTAATGTTGACTAATGAAACTTCATTGTTAAGTGTTTCCAAAATATTGTTAAGATTTTTACCGCACTTGGTTATTTTGGAATAAATGTAAAAATGCATAAAAATACAATAAAATGAATAATTAGTATTAAATAAAATACAAAATAGAATAAGCTCTCTCTCTCTCTCTCTCTCTCTCTATATATATATATATATATATATATATATATATATTTCATGCATGATGCGGTTTTCTCATTTTCAACTCCCTAATGTTCAATATCCTATTAACTGAACTTATATCTTACATGTTTAACATAACATCAGTGCCAAACTGTGACAGAGCACATAGTGGTACAGCATTAGCCAAGAGTAAAACCTGTCCGCATTGACCTCAGCCAACAAAACAACGTCATCTGACCCCATTCAGGAACCAGAGCTTGTTTTGCCAAATTGATTACAGTTGAGTTCCCTAAATGGCTTAACATCTTAACACTACATCGTAAGCTGTGCAGGAGAATGGAGGGATTGGGTTTGTGTTCAAGTGTGAATATACATTATATACAGTAGGCATATGAGGTAAAAATGGAAAGACAGAGCCAAAAAGAGCGCATGCGATCATGCACATGGGACTGCTAATGACACCTGACCCACTACATGGTGTCACGCCTGTTAAAAATATTCACAGTCCTTCAGCTTGGTTCATTTTTTATTTCCACCAAGAAAGTTAAATATATACAGGGTTAACTCCAGATCTTTGGAATATTGTGCCACAGTCATTTATATATTGTAACTTCATGTCAAAAAAGTTGTCGACCCCATGTACATCAAAGAAAACTAAAGGATCAATTAAAGTTTCAATTAAACTATTACAAAACTAGCTTATGAATCTATGACAGGACATGAATATTCAATGATCTGTAAAGTTCTCTTCCAGTGAAGCATTCAGAAACATGAAGAATCTGAAAATTACAGCAAAAGCCATATTCCTCAAAAAATAAAGACATTAATGTACTCCATGTAGCTGAATGTAGTTGAAGTAGTCCCAAAGCAAATCCCAGAGCTCAGTCCAATTTTGAACCACAAAGTTCACAAATGATCCCCATTCAACAGCAAGCTTGAGCAATTTTGCTAAGATGTTCAACCCTGATAGTGAGTGAAAGAGACCAGTCCAACTCACATTTCATCATTTTCTGCAACTTGAGTATAAAGTCTAATCTTTTTTACAGATCAAAATATAGAGTACTGAGCATCAGAATTTCTCAGTCAAGTAAACCACCGTTTAAAAGTCTGTGTGAATAATGACATTTTTACTGCTTTTGTTTTGTCAAAGCTAATTTTTTTGCAATCATCACTCCAGTCTTCAGTGTCACATGTCATGATCTTTCAGAAATTATTCTAATATGCTGACTTTGTGCACAAAAACATTTATTATTAGTAGTCAACGAATATTATTACTATATCAAAGGTCAAACAGTTGTGCTACTTAATATTTTTGTGGAAACCATGATATAATTTCTCAGGATACTCTGTTGAATAGAACGTTTGAAAGAACAGCATTTATTTGAAATAGCAATATTTTGTAAAAGTCTTTATTGTCATTTTTAAATTCATTTTATGTGTTCTTGCTGAATAAAAGTATTAAATAAACAGAAGCCAAAATATGTGAGAAATAAAAGTCTCAGTGAGATAATAAACAGAATAAATCAAATAAGTTAGCAAAAAGATGTTTAAATGCCTAGAAGTAGAAACAAACTTGTCAAAAAGAGAAAATCTTTTCTTCTTAAACCTATGTTCATTTGACTTAATGTCTGAAATAAGAACCTATCCGTAAATCTGTGTGCGTCAACAAACATATTAATAGGGTGTGCAAGTGTGGGCTATATTTCATGATTTAAGTGAGCATCTTGAGTGCTTTTAAGTAGACAGTCTAGAGAATTTCAGGGGCAGCTGGGCAAGGCAGGTCTGAATCCATTCCACCAGTCGGACCAAAAAAAGGTGCACCACCATCTGCTGTATAGGCTAGATGTTTCTTATAGCCTTTCTGCTATGTCATTTCCATTACAAGCATATCAGACATGATTCTTCAGCAAACAATAGTGCAAATAGTGCTATAAAAAGAGAAAATAATGAACTAGTAAATAAAAAGTAAAAACGCAATCACAGTCTTTCAATTTGCTGCTGACCTGTCATGATAATAATGAGGTATACACTCCCAGATATTTAATAATATCCATATCATTACTTATGTGGCAGATCAGATTGTACTGATCTTAAATCCCCACAATGGAGTGTCTTAAACTGACTGGAACAACACTATAAAAGAGAGAGTGCTCGCTAATGAGATACACTGAGAATACACAGTGAGCTCAGCGTGCTTTTGCTTACATCATTCCTCATGGGTGCAGGATCGCTGCACAGTCCAGACTGAGCGTCTGCTTCCTCTAACCCGTAAGACATGCAAATGTAACATCAACATACTGTATACTCCTGCACATGCAGTGTTGAGGTCATGTGACAGTGTAACAGTGTTGCATGCTATACTGTTGCGTACTGGCTAATGTTGCAACATGTTTTAATAAAAACTGGCCAAGCATTTTGACAAAGATTTGGAAGCAACATCCTCTTTCATTGTTTTATTTATGCATCTATTTATGTATGCATTGTACATTAAAATACAACAATAAAAACATCTGCCAAGACATTGAGTTTGCTAACAACATTTTCTCCAGGCATTATAAACCTGCTCACTTTAGATTTATGAGGATTCGTGATTCAGGAGCAGTGGTTTGGTTTCAGGGGAAGGTGGTTTTAAAGTCAGAAGGTGTTTGAGGTTCAGGAGGAGGTACAGGCGTGCATCGGATCACTCTGGCACACTGAAGTGCTGCAATCACAGGACCCTGCTGCTATCCCAACATGAGCATGAGCTCATCCCATCGGGGAGCCAACCACAGAGAGGGAAGCACACACAAACACATCTGCACACATGCGAGGATGTCGCTGTCAGGAGATACCCACACTCACCGGGGGCTCCGTATGACTGAATTCTGTATTCTGATCTGACTGAAAAGACTGAAAAACTGGACTCCAGATATTTTTAATGCTATATTCATACATAGTGAAACGATTTTGTGTCAAGTCTAAATCTATATTGAATATTCAAAGTTGTAAATAAAACAAAGATTATTAGAGTGCATTTTATAATAACATACAGTTTTAGTCTTTCTACTTCAAAATTCACATTAATGTTACTTGCCAATTTTTTGTAATTATTTATGGTTTATTACCAATTTCTGAGTGGAAATTATTTCTACACTATATATTTTCAGTATAGGTGATAATTTTGGGTAAGTTACATGTGCTACACCCAAGAGTTGCTCTTATTTCTAAATATAGTGGCGAGGAGCACAGGAAGCAGATTTAACATAATGAAGGTAATATGCCAGGGGTGGTGAACTCTGGTCCTGAAGAGCCGCAGCCCTGCAGAGTTCAGCTCCAACCCTAATCAAAAGTCACCTGCCTGTAGCTTCCTAGTAACCCTTCAGACCTTGATTAGCTTGTTCAGGTGTGTTTGATTAGGGTTGAAGCAAAACTCTGCAGGGCTGCGGCTCTCCAGTACTGACGTTCGCCACGCCTGTCATATGCCATCATATCCATCAAATTTATTCTTTTAGATTTAAGAGCCACATTCGACACCATCATTCAGTATTATTCGATCGATTGGCTTTTATTGTATTGTACTTCTTTGGTTTTCATAATATTTAAAGGGGTCCTATTATGCTTTTTCACTTTTTGAATTGTAGTCAGTGTGTAGTGTGTATGTTTGGGCATAAAAAAGCTCTACAAAGTTACAAATCTCAAAGTCCACTCCAAAGGGAGATATTTTTCGTTTTTTAAAAAATCCCTTTTCAAAAACTAGAACGAACATGTATAAAAAAAGATGGACGACGCATCTCCACTTCCTTCCACTATAGAAAAGTGAAGCGAATACATCTCAGTATGGCCGCTGCCATCTTGAGTAAATGACGTCATTTGGAGCCCGAGTCTGCGCAGTAGTGTCGTGAGGTGGAGCCGCGGAATCAAACTCCCGCAGACCCAGTCAACCATAACGACATGCCCCGTTTTTATAGCATCAAATTACTAGCTAAAATCAAATGCATCACAAAAACGAACAATTGAACATATATCAGCGAGATAACAACTACCTTAAATGACCAAAACCATATTTTGGAAAATTGTATTGGAAGTGTAATTTATTATTTTATTTTGACTGAAGTCCCATTCGTTTACATGGAGAGGGCGGGGTTTATGACCTGTACTTCAGCCAGCCACCAGGGGGCAATCAAAGAGCCCGCAGCTTCACTTTTAAGGACGAGTGAGACACCCGATAACGAACGGCTTGTTTGGACTACAAAGTTGATTTCCGGTGTTTGTGACATCACAAAGCGGTCCATTAGAATATCATTAAAATAAATCCTGCCTACGGAAATTCGAACGGTTGGGGGTGGAGTGGGTAGGGGCGAGCTCGTGGTTAGAACGCTTGGTTGAGTGCATCAGACAAGACGACGAAGAAAAAGTGCTGCTGTAGCATCAAGTTTTCGCAAGTTATTACACATGCACACCTGAATAATTGTGTATGTAAATATGTATGTTATGTCGCTGCTCTGTGTACCGCATTACTGGGAAAACCTCGATCTCTCCCACACCAACAGCGCCTCCCACTGGCAGAGAATCAATTTGCATATATATGTCGCCACAAATAGAGTGTCTGGGAAACACTGGACTATGGTATAAATTAATTCAACTGTATAACAGTTTCACTGCAACTCATGTCATAATTTTATAATTAAAGAACAATAAACATAATACATATTACCATTGCACTTATCTGTACATAGTAAATACAGTTGTTTTAAGCGGTTGTTGACATCCTATCTAAATAGTGATTTAGCCAAAACAAAAACAAAAAAAACAAAAAAAACAATGACGTTACCACTCTAATATGCCTTGCAATATCCATGCGTGCAAAGATTCTGCGCGATCCTCTTGTTTGATATTCTCGGGGTCTGAATCTGGCTCAAATTGATATGGCAATAATGACGCCATCCGGAACTTGCTGCTTTGGCAAGGGGTGGGGCAGTACTGAAACACCGTCTAAGCTGTTTGCCAATCACAATGCATTGGGACAGCTAACCAATCACAACACATTCGTTTTTTGGAAGGCGGGCCTTCATCAAACCCAGAACTAATCGAGCAGTTTGTGCTGGGGAGAAAGAGATTGTAATGTAAATTATGTGAAAAATAATGCGTTTTTCGAACCACCAATCATGAGAGCATGTTCTTGTACACACCCAAAACAAAATCAAGACATTGTAAAAGAGCATAATAGGACACCTTTAAAGTGATAAAAAAAACAAAAACAAAAACAAAAAAAAACAGTTTGTTCAATCTGAGCCAGTTTCAGAAACTGCGTTCCACAGGGGTCAGTGTTGGGTCTGCTTTTTTTATTATTTATATTTTATCTCTTGGTCATATTTTTCCCACTTTTGGTATTAATTTTCATTTTTACGCCGATGATACACATGATAGGTCTACTTTATCTTAAGTCTTTTACTTTGTTTTTTAATTGACTTTTGTTGTAAGGTGTCCTTGAATGCCATGAAAGGCTGTTATAAATAAAAGTTAGTAGTAGTAGTAGTAGTAGTAGTAGTATCACGAAATATGTGAGACTTTATGTATAATGATGAGGTCATCTAGGACCATAACTTCTACCAGATTTTAAGTAATAGTAAAATAGCAAGATGTATTTGCAGAAATGTTTACTTTAGAAATAGTTTTAGCTGAAATGCATCTGAATATAACCCAGTGGATATATTTAAGAGCTTTAGCTTTCCAAGTATAGTGGAGCCTTCATGAACACTGCTGTGCATAAGAAGTGGTTGTGGTGATTTAGAGCAGGTGCACACACAACTGAGATCCTCCCTGTGCCAATTAAATCCACTGACTTCAGATCAGACAAACTGCTTTAACAAAGCTCTCTACGAAAACACCATGGGCCATGCTATTTCATACAATATCCTTCTTAATGTTTTAAAAACATTGTAAACAACAGCCTTGAGGCTGTATTTGCATTGGTTAAAATCTTAGACCCGCAATTAAACAATCAAATTAAATACAACGAACTATAATGCATGAATATTTTCCTACCACTGCCCTGATGGTAGAGAAATCTCTTCTTATGAAATAAATAAACTGGGAAGAGGACATGATTAATTCTATTCTTTTATAGATTAATTTGTGTTTTTTACATACTTAATCACAGTAAATGAATGCATTACAGCCCTAGTTCATTCACACGTTCCAACACTTCATCAATTCTGTCGGTTTATTTGAAGATTATCTTCCAGCTATCTTTAAGTTCATGTGCTCACTTTGATAGGAATACCCCATTTGAGCCATTATATCTTCATCAAAGGTCCTTATATCAGGCATTGCATATTTATCTTTGAAGTGCAGGATCTGCAGGTATGACCCTCCTTGTTTCATTTCCAAAGTATTATAAACATGACCAGCACTCTATGATTTCTTTTTAATTGCACTAGAAGTCTAGATCAGATATTCACTGTAGAGCATTTGAGGCTTTTCAACTGCACATTTACACTCCAATCATTAGTAAGCATGTAATTCAGCCTGATCTACTGAATAAAGACCTCCAGAAGCAGTATGCAACACACTGGCTGCATAAATCAGATCAGTGTCATGCACATCACACTTGCATACTGAGCGTGCTGTAAATTTGCAGAAGATGTACGCACTGTCTGACAGACAGTGAAGGTCAATGCTTACTGTTGAGATAAATCTAATTCAGAGGTTTCAGTGACAACAAAGAAATAGAGACATACTGTAGGCTAAGCAATGTTGTGTTTCTGAGATCAGGCATTTTCAACTCTGCTCAACCATAAAACATGTTAAAACTACTTGAATTGTACAAATGCTTTTTGATTACTACATTTTCATGGCCGTTTGTAGAACTCGCTATGCATGAATTGGATCATGTGATTTTCACCTGATTTACCATAAATCAGACTTTTCTCACAGGAGTCTGATAGCGGAATGTAATCTCCCAGTCTGTTTATTGCTTCCCAAATCTGATTATCATATTATCTGAAATCCCTCATGATGCACTGAAGCACAAGCAGTTAAATACACCCTCATCCCCGCAATTTCTCTAAACTATTAGGGATCCCAGATAAAGTACTGCGTGTTGAACCAGCGGACCAAATAACAAGTGGTTTCTTGTTCCTAATGAGGAGGTGATGAGCAGATTATGCAATGCTCCCCTGCTGAGAGACAGAATTTAAAGCCTTGCTCTGATAACTCTCAAAGAGACACAAGAAAAATGCACAGGGAAAAGACCTTTGCCCTATAAACTCATGCCATGGCTCCCTGATCCCTCTTGTCCATTCTAATCGGCAGAAGTTTGTTTACCAAACAGAATGATATATTCTTTATCAGTGGTTGCATAATCTAAACAGACACAACCGCCAAAACACAAGAGAGCTGTTTTCCCAAAAACAGGTTCACAGGGCAGGGACATAACTTGCACACAACAACACATCCATTGAACCATTGCTAAATGCTAAATGCTATATGTAAAACAAAACACAGATATAACAGATACAACTTTGTACCTTCTTTACCCCTAAATGCTACATATTAGTACCTTAAAGGTATATAATAGTATTTTAAAAGTACATATTAGTACCTAAAGTGTACACTTATGCTCCAGTGACAGTTTTGTTCCTTTTTTCTGAGAGTGTATGACCAATGATCTCAAGAACCACTGAACAGATTCCACACAATACTTGTTTTAACTCGTCCCATTACTACTGTATATATGTATGTAAACTCTGACTAAGCTCTATAGAGGTAATGTTTAAAATGACCACAGAAATCTTATGGCCAAAAATAATAGACCATATTAAGAAAAGCAAGGGCTGGGGTCCGAGACGGGGGGCTACAACGCCTCTACTTTACACTAGGTAGCTTGTCGCCTCTTGGAGTTGGTTTACATTCCTGTCCTGCTATCGCTCTCATTCTCTGTGTCTGAATGGTCTGGTCTTGTCTCTACTCTGGGGAAATAGAAAATCTGTCCACATCTATTATAAACATTTTTTTCCTGAGTGAGACTTCAGGAAAATGCCTCATTGTGGGACAGCATTAAACAGCATTAGGGCTTTACATAACATAAAATCCTTAGCTGAGACCTTCATTTGCATGTTCACTATCAGTTCTTGCTGTCCTGGTATACTCTAAATGAGATTGTTTGGAAAGGCCATATAAGCTACTGAAAAAAAATACTTAAAATCATTTGGTATGTCGTCTGCATGCATTTACAGACACTTTTTCTGAGCTTCCTCATGTGTCTCATGCCACAAGACTCAAATGTCACTAAATGTTTTGCTTAATGAAGCACATAAATCTTTCACTGCTCCCTTGTTTTTTTTTCTTCAATTAATTTGTCTGTCTATTTCCCTGTCCAGCCAAATGTAATAGAAGCTGATGTATTGAGTAACTGAGTATGGTATGTAACCGGCATTCTCAAACCTGTATGTCAGAGGGATTGTGGGCCTCGAGCATCAACTCACACACACACACACACACACACACACACACACACACACACACACCTATCAGTCCCAAACAACAACATGCGTGCTAACACATGCATCCACACCCATACTTTTACTCATGTCTAGCTCTGACATGCCAAAACACTGTGATTCAAGGAGAAACCGGATAATCAAACTGCCCCAGGAAAACACAGATGGGAAAAACAACTCCCATTCATGTGCAATCTGATCGCTGATATTCCTGGCGGGAGAGCAGATTGGGACGGATCCCCTGTCGCATTGCTCTTCGCTTGAAAACGGCATTGTTTGGGAAAAGTGCTGTTTCACGGCTCTAATTTCAGCTGGCAGCATAGAGATATAAAAGGCCAAAAGTCAAGGCAGTTTATGTTCATAGCATGAAGGTTGACAACTGATTGATTAAGCTGTTCAGTGCTTACGTCAACAAAATGATGGCTGAAATGATTAGGAAGCGGTTATGCTGAATGAGTGCATGCATAACCTGCCTACATTCCCATGCCAAAAAGGCAAAATATGAATTCAAAAGAATCTCTCTCAGAGAGAGCCAGGCTGTGAGGATGCATTAATTCACAACCATAATCTGACTCATGCTGTGCATGACATATTGCAATTCAACAATGCCCCCTCAACGAGAGGTTCTTACATCACAGATGAGGCTGCTGGAAGAGCTGAGTAAGACACAGGGCACTGCGCTTAAACTGAGCTGCAACTGCAGTCCTGCTTCAGGACACTCATGCTTCATTACAATGCATCTATAAGTGTCTTGCCCATGAGTCAGGTGGCTAGATCTACATGGCACATTTCAACAACCCATGAAAACAGCTTAGTTTGCTTTTCTACCAGTTTAACAAGTAGGGGACATGATGTACAGTGGCTCCGAGAAATATTTAGACACTTCAAGGGACAGTTCACCCAAAAATGAAATGATAATTCTGTCATCTTTTCTTCACTGTCATTTCACTCCAAACCTGTATGACTTTCTTTCTTCTGCAAAACACAAACAAGTATATTTTGAAAAATGTCAGTTGCAATTTGAGTTATACTGTATGGAGAGAAAAAAAAAGACCAAAGAGACATTTTTCAAAAAACTCAAAATATCTATTGTGTTTAGAAGAAATTATAAGGTCTTACAGGTTTGGAACGACATGAAGGTGAGCAAATGATAAAATGTTCATTTTTGAATTAACTATTATTTTAAATCACAATTAAGTGAAGAAAAAAGATAACTATCACGAGTAATCAGAATTTACCAATATTGTCATTTTGTCTGTCTATTGATTGATTGATTGATGCCAAAATTCTAAATTGTGACAACATTTATAGTATTTAGTAATTATCTAGTAATTATGTGCATTTAGGATACATAAAATGCTAGCTATGAATGTAAGAAGTTCAGTAAATGTAAGGAGTTCAATGCAGTTCCATAAAGTGAAAAGAATTAATTAATTAAAATATTTATTTTAAGAGTCCATGTTTTATAATGCAAACATTTTATAAAATAACTGGTCACACTTTATTTTAAGGTCCAATTCTCGCTATTAAATAAACTCAATAAATTTGCTGCTTATTAAAAAGTTAAAAAGGCAGTTGTTAGGTTTAGGTACTGGGTAGAATTAGGGATGTAGAATATGATCATAAATATGTTATTTACAAGTAGGCTACTAATAGACCACCAACATGTTATGACCACTATGCTATTGTTAGTTAGTAAGTTAGTGAGGATTAGTCCCTATACTAAAGTGTTATCAAATAATTTACAGTATTTGTAAAATATTATGCTTGAAAAGTATGTTTCAAACATTGCAAAACAAATGCAATGTCTTCAAATACAGTTTGGGGCCACTATATGGAAAATGTGCTGAAAACATACATATCTTGGCACATATTTCTAAGATTTTTTTTTACGCATGAATGTGTATTTAAAAACAAGAACACCGCAAATGACAAAACTTTTCTGTACACACTGACTCACTGGAGGCTGATGGCAGCATGTCAAAAAGGCTTCCACCTCGGCAGTGACAGTAAGTGTAAATTCAGCTGGCTGGACACTCTTGTTCTCTCTCTTATATAAGTTAAGTTTGACCCTCCTCAAGCTGAAAAACTACTTGCCTTGTTGTGCCACTGAAAAGCATTTTTTTAAACCAGCACCTCCCCAAATCCATGACAACGCTGAAGACGCTGCCAATACTGCCTCCCAACTGCGCGAATCCACTCACGCACACTAATCGCGGCCGTTGGTGAAGCTTCACTGACTCAGTGGGAGAAAGTCCAGGCGGTGATCTAGGCGTCCTTCATTTAATCAAAGACATATGTGATCTCAAGAAACAAGCCCAAGGATACAACCAAACTGCCATTATAGGAAGTTTGTCAGACATTTGACACAAAAAAACATCTTTGTTTGATACTAAAAGAATCACTAATCCAAAAAGTGCAAACTTAATATCATTACACAGAATAAAAACAAATGTATCAGATCCTGACATGCTAATATTATCTGCTATGACATTTTTCATCTAAAACTTCAACATATCTTTCACCAAAGCAAGTATGTCAAAAATGTTCCTTTGAACTCAAGGCTGTCCTCTTTCCAGGAAGCAAAGTTGCAAGATAACCTATTAAGAACAGCTTCAAATTAAAATTAACCGAATGCCATAACTAACCAAAATGACAGTTTGATGTTAATCTGTTCCGACAATCTGTAACCAACACAAAGCTATAAAAACAAGCTGAAGCACTCTTACCTTAAAGAAGCTTCGTATAAAGTATATAACACTCAACATTGTGAGTGAGTG
Source organism: Acrossocheilus fasciatus (assembly GCA_036784905.1). NCBI lineage: Eukaryota > Metazoa > Chordata > Actinopteri > Cypriniformes > Cyprinidae > Acrossocheilus > Acrossocheilus fasciatus. The sequence goes on along the minus strand of CM071939.1, from coordinate 14,664,885 downwards.
TGTTGAGGAGGGGACGGCTTCAATCCTCTTTCACTCCCCCTCTAACCCTCTCTCTCTCTCTCCTCATGTCCTGTTGAGAATTTCTCCAGCCCGTTCTGGCCACATGCTTACTTGTTGCTATTTAGGAGCGCTCTAAGACTCATGACACAGCCAGAGAGAGAGAGAGAAAGCGAGCGAGAGACACGCAGAGAGAGACAGAATGAACCTGTCATGCCATGCCAGTGGTTTAAGTTTCCTAACAATGAGCACTCCTCCGTTCAACTCAGCTATGTAAAAACAACCGTCTTAGCCAGAGAACCATTTAACCATTTCACTTCTGATCCTACAAAGGTCTTAAAAAGATTTAATTATGCTGTTTGAGGTACAATAACAGCGTGCGAGTTGGGCTGGGGTGGATTAAAAAGGGTGTTGTGGGTGGGAAAGCATTAGGTCATTTTATTTTATTTTTTATATTGTTGGGTGCATGTCTGCGAAACGCCCAGTGTCTGTGCTAATGCTTTAATCTTAAACCTCCCGCCCAGCAACTGTACCTGTGGTGTCTTGATTTATATAAACACAAGGAGTGTGAAGTAAAACTAAACATCAATTGGCCGTCCCTGCAGTGAGGTCAAGTGGGCACACACTTTCCAAAGGCCTGGTGTTATCACGTGGTTTATGATAGTGCTGAGAAACATACTGTAGGAAGGTTTAACCCATGAGGAGAGGACCTGCAGTGGAAAGTGTTTTTCGTCTTATAGCAGAGGTATGCTTAAAGCTGAAGTGTGTAACTTGTGTAACCAAAAACAACTAAATTACTGTTTCTATGGTTCTCCATCTACCGTTGGCTAACCAAACAGATCCCACCCCAAATGGATGCCATTAGTTGTGCCAGTTTGGTCAAAATCAAACAAACAGAGCAAACTTTTCACTGTGCCACAGACCCACAGCTGCATTCAGAGAAATCAACCTACAAATAGCTTACATATAGTTACCTGTAAGGCGGGATATTATACACTTTGTAGCATTTTATTTTATTATTTTTCCTGGTGGTCCACTTAATGTTTTCTTGCACAAATAAAAAAAAAAAAATCTATGTACTGAGTATGTAGCTGTGGTGAAACAATGCTCTCAGTTTCTTGATGTAACTAAAATAAAAATGCTTTCATTGAAACCTGACCATAATTTTCTCAGAGATGCAGTATTGTCTTTCTATTCTATTTGCATACACTACCATTAAAAAATGTGGGGTCAATAAGATGTTTTTGAACATCTTGAAGTCTCTTATGCTCACCAAGACTGCATTTATTTGATCAAAAAATAGTAAACAGTAAAATACACTGTAAAAAAAATTCTGTAAAATTTACAGTAAAAAAACGGTAGCTGTAGTTGCCAGAATTCTATCATAAAATATACGATAGCAACGTTTTAGGTTTTACGGTTTTAACTTAAATTTACAGTTAAATTAATTTCATTAACTGATATAATGTTAATATGAAGTAATGAAATCTGTTTTGTACCTTTGTATTACACTGATAACCACCAAATGCAGGTGGTGATGAGAAAGTCACATGATGAACCAAAGCCCATCACAAGCAGATTTTAAATAATAACATATATAGAAGGTGCACAGTGTCATTCACACAAACACTAAACACCATCATGGTGAGACTCATTAAACTGAAATATGCAATAAACATTAATTTAACAACATTAGATGCAGCATACAACCCTAATAAACATAACTGATAAGAAAAAACTAAGAAGAAACCTAGTTATTTCAAAGAAAAAAACATCAAATTCAAACAAAATTTGAAATGCAATGCAGGGAATTCTGGGAATGTCAATTTACATTTTTTCCCTTTAAATTTTACATTCTTTTTCACTTCTAAAAGCGCTATTTCACCGTAAAATTGTCTGAAATGTCTTAGGGGAACTTACCGTTAACCATTTAACAGGTTTTTACCGTAGCTTTTTTCACAGTTTTTTACCGTTAAAATCACAGTCATTTTTTAGTGTACAGTAAAAAATAGTAATATGCAACATTACACTCTTAAAAATAAAGGTTCTTTATTGGCATCAATGGTTCTATGAAGAACCTTGAACATCCATGGAACCTTTCAAATGCAGAAAAGGTTCTTTAGATTTTTCAAATGTACTTCAAAATGGTTCTTCTATGGCATCACTGCAAAAACACCCTTTTGGAACCTTTATTTTTAAGCCTGTATTACATTGTAAATGATTACTTTATTTTATTTTATTTTTAATAAAAAAAAAAATATATATATAAAATAATTCAAAAATAATATAAAATAATACATTTAAATTCTATTTCAATAGATTTTAAAATCTAATTTATTCCTGTAATGGAAAAGTCTAACTTTAAGTATTTATTTGAAATAATCTTTTGTAACATCCTTAATGTCTTTATTGTCTCTTTTTGATCAATTTAACGAATGCTTGCTGATTAAAAGTATTCATTTCTATCAAATTAAATCTTTTGAATAGTTGTGTAGTTTGCTTCTTTCTTGGCAAAGATCTGTTAGGTTAGCTAAGAATGCATTTTTAGAAATAATTAGGCCTAATCAAAGTGTGTTACTCAAATCAAATTATTGAATCAAGATGAATCATTTCCACAAATGGTCAGGATGAACTGAGGGGACTTCTTGCTGTGAATTTTAAAGCATCTCTAAGCTACAAAGTAATTCAAGAGGATGAGGTAATTCAAATTTTGAGTAATATGATTCCAAAGTACTAGATTTCACATCCAAAAGGGCCTGTTAAATCATGTCAATGTAAAATTATGTTGGAATGACAATAGCATAATGCTGGCAGGTAAGCGAATAAAACTTCAGTATCAAGATTCACATTTCACATTATTAAGCAAGTTTTGAAATAGTGTAGGAGTTCTTGACACAGGGTGCCCTCTGCTGTACAAATGTGAAAATACAACCGAAGGGCAGTAAAGGCCCAGACATCACTGCTGGGGAATGGAAACTATTATGAGGATGTATCAGACTATTAAGTATCAAAAGCAAACAAAAAAAAGAGCCAACCCATTTTTGCACACTTGCCAGCTAAAAAACAGGATGGCAACGTATCCAAATGAAGAAAAGAGTGACAAGTGTTTGAGTTACAACCAGACTGTAAAAATCCAAATTACTTGCTATTTTTTTGTTCTATGGTTAAATTATTTTACACAAAAACATCAGCTATTGTAACCCAACAAAGAATGTCTTTTATTCTCTGTTTTGTCTACACCTTTTTGGCTTCGTTCACAGTCTGCTGTGACCACAAATCACCGCCTGCTGCCCACAACAACGGACGATTCATCCGAACCCCTCAAGCCCGTCCTCTGTGTCTCTGCCTGTAGACTCCGCTGTTCCCTGGGTGATGGCCGCCTCCCTCGGGGCTATTCATTGTGTCAGCTCTCTCTGGGAGATAGATGGTCGGGGCAGTTGGCGACAGACCAGTAGCTCTAGTGACCGGTACCCCTCTATCTCTCTCCCTCACACTTTTCTCTCTCTAATTTAGTTTGACACTGTTTAGTCGGAGGCCTTTCCTGAATGAGGCCATTGTGAACAAAGCGCCTGAATGACAGTCACGAAGGAAAACGTCCGTTCCTCGATTTCCCGCACTTTAGAAGATGAAGATTTCCACAGCATGAGTGAGACGACGGGACTCTGTCAAGAAGCTTTGTGTGGGCCGAGGAGAAGCTTATGATATTCTCATAATGGATATGAACTATGTCAAGAGGCTTTCGCAGAGACAAAGGGGTGGGAAGGCAGTATGCCGGGAATCGACACAAAACGCATTATAATTACAAAAGCAGTCGGAGAGCACTCAGCTACCCAGCAGATCACTCACAGCGGCCTCCCACCACGATTCTGACAACTCAGCACCCCTATAGATACAAAGGCACTCAAGAAAACACACCCGCACTGAAATGTACACAACGGCCCGTGTGCACGTGGTCCCAAACGGAAGCTGTAGCGAAAGGTCAACATTTATATAAGCGATACAGGCACCGCATTTAAATTCTTGAGGAAATTAGTAGGCTAGTATTTCATTCTTGCAAATTAAACATATAAAGTCTTTTCCACGTGTCCCATTGCCTTTTTTTTAAGCATCAGAGGTACAAATCCAGTGTTGTTTGCTTTTGTATTCAATTTTCAATAAACAGTTATCTCAAATAAAATGAATACATAAACTATAGAGTACTTGTATACAAATAATATAATCTTTTAACCATTATTAAAGGCATAGTTCACCCAAAATTGTCATCATTTACTCTTCCTCATGTTGTTCCAAACCTGTATGAATTTCGTTCGTCTGCTGAACGCAGAAAAGAAGAAATATATATAAGAAGTTTGCAATCAGTAAGATTTTTCATGTTTTTTAAAAGAGTTTCTTATGCTCATCAAGGCTGTATTTATTTGATCAAAAATACAGAAAAAAAAAATTATATTGTGAAATATTATTGCAAATTCTAATACTGGTTTTCTATTTTAATATACTTTAAAATATAATTTATTTCTGTGACGCAGCACTGAATTTTCATCAGCCATTACACCAGGTTTCAGTGTCACACGAAAAAATATTCTCAAAAAAATATTAAGCAGCACAACTGTTTCCAACACTGATTATAAATCAGCATATTAGAATGATTTCTGAAGGATCATGTGACACTGAAGACACTGGAGTAATGATGCTGAAAATTCAGCTTAATTTATATTTTACAGTATATTAAAATGGAAAACTGTTATTTTAAATTGTAATAATATTTTACAAAATTACAGTTGTTTTTTTATCAAATAGATACAGCCTTGATGAGCATAAGAAACGTCCTGAAAAAACATTCAAAATCTTACTGATCCCAAACTTTTGAATGGCAGTGTATATATGTATGTGTATATGTGTGTATGTGTGTATGTGTGTATGTGTGTATGTGTGTATGTGTGTATGTATGTATGTATGTATGTATGTATGTATGTATGTATGTATGTATGTATGTATGTATGTATATATATATATATATATATATATATATATATATATATATATATATATATATATATATATATATATATATATATATATATATATATATATATATATGTGTGTATATATATATATATATTCTTTTGTATGTATATTTATTTATCATTTATTGCTATAAACATATTGCAAATTTGGGAGAACAATAATAACAACAATAAAACAGCTCATATAAAAAATTTGTTTGATCTTGGGAAAGTTATTGATAACATCTCCTTTCACTGGGTTACATTACAGGCACAATTCCAATGTTTTTGCAGTAAGAAATATTAGATATGTTTAATAAACTACTATCTTAAAATTAATACATAATGAAAACTAGGTTTTTACAAAAAAAAAGATAAATTGATTGAAAGATGATTAATTCAATGTATTACAAACTGATAATAGCTTCATTGTTCATTGTTTTTGCTTTTTTATTTTATAAAAATTGTCAGTTTAATTTGTTGTTTATTTTTACTATATTTATACAATATTGATCAAAATTCTCTAAAAGTTTAACACCTTCTTTTACAACTCATTTACAGAAACAGTAAATGAGTGGAAAATGCCATAACCATGACAGAAGTTTATCTTCACAGGTGACAACTCATTTACTAGTATCGTGTCACACGTGTTCTCAGTTGGGACGTGCGGTTTTGTGTTTTTATTTACTCCAAACAAGTACAAAAAAAGGACACTGAGTTATTTAATCATCTAAATTCCACCAAAACAAAATGTTTAGTCTACGCCGTGATGTCATTTCTTTTATCAGCAGCGAATGTTTTCAAATGTTAATGTGAAATTGTATCATTTTTTTCCCCGATAAAATACTTTCTCCTATCTCAGCTCAACGTGCAGAGATGACTATCAGTAAGCCATCCGCAGGCCGCTTTTCATGAAAAGTTCAACACTGTTGCTTTGTGAGTGTTATTAAAAATTAGCTCTGAGTTTTTGAGCATCCCGAACAACTCAACATATCAATGCACTTAAAACCCATTGATTAGATCAAAGAATATGGGCAAGCTCATCGGCATACAGAGCAGACCACAGCATTCATTCATTCAGAGTTCATTCATTCCACCATCAACATTCAATATTGGCTTTCTAATATAGATGTGCTTCTAATGGACTGGAAAATAGGGCAGTCTGCTTTGCTTTCTCAAGCTACTGTATGCTGGCAGAGTATCACAAAACTGTTTCATTCTGTCCTCTACTTTTAACAGAACTGGCGGTTAATGCACTCATACAGACAACAGCAATCTCAGCTAAACACAATCATTATTAAAAAAAAATACACACAGACAAACCAGAAAACAGGCTGAATCCTGAAAAAGGTTTCCACAAAGTAATAAACATGTCTTGAGCAGTAAATCAACACATTTGAATGATTTCTGAAGGATCATGTAACACTGAAAACTGAAATATTGATGATGAAAATTCAGCTTTACCATCTTTACATAATATATGTGTGTGTGATGTGTATATGTATTATGTATATATAGAAATACACATACATACAGTACAGTATTTTGATACATAACATACTTTTCTTAAATATATACATGCATGTGTGAGTATTTATATAAATAATAAATATGCACAGTACACACACACACACATATATATTATACTTTTATTTTGGATGGGATTAATCATTTGACAGCACTAATTAAAATGTATTCAAAACAAAAAAAAGTCAACTGTAATAATATTTCACAATATTACTATGTTTTGATCAATAAATGCAATCTTCTTTTAAGAGCATAAATCTTACAGACCTCAACGGTAGTAAATATGTACGTAATACACCTGTAATATCATTAAAATATAAAAATCAAATAATTTGTAGATTTATTTGTTTTGTGATAAACAGCAGATGTTATATTATCCTACTTTTTACATGTCTAAATTTATCAAATCAATAAACAAATATTCATGAAATACCAATTTAAGTTTACTATTCTTGAAAGACAGCATTCAAGAGACATGAAACTAGCCCATCTACTGTACGTAGGAATTCAGTCAATTATACAGTTTAGCAGTCATAGTACCACAATCAACCAATCAGAGTAAAGTATTCCAGGGAGCCGTGTAATATGTAATAACACATGTGAGGTGACCTCAGATGTTATTAATCCAAGGGAGCTGTCTAGGTGGAGAAAGATCTTACTGATAGCTCTTGAGCTCTGGATTTGTCGAGTCCATGTTCCTGAGGCGAGGGATGTCATTCCCATTGGACAGACTATAACCCAGCCCATGACAACAGAACCTCCCAGGACACAGAGCGTGAGAAAGAAGCAGGAACAATGCAACAAGTTGCCCGTGGCAACTTAAGCACACACACAATTAAGTTGTTGGTGCATATTACACACTGCTGTCCAGGCAACAGTGGCTCGTTGAGACTGTGAGGGTCAAATCAAAGGCCTCCTATGGAGTGTTCTTCTCAGAAGAACTTCCATTCCCACCTTTAGAGTATGAACCCTGTCAGATTGAACTGCTTTCGCTTATTACTACCAACTGTTTGGAGAAGAGAAGGCCAGTGGTTTCCAGGGCCTGTCAATCAGAGAGCTTGTGAAATCACTGCATTTTTGAAACAGTGAGGAAAATGGCACGAATTCTGAAGATGAATCATTCACCATAAAACACACAGGACTCCTTCAAGATCAACACTGAGCTCTCAATCATCAGAGTCAAGGATATATTACACTTGCAGATCTTCTTGGCCTGGCCTGGCCACAGCTTTATACTTAGTGATCCAAACACTTCTGGATTAAAAACAAAAATGTTAGGTCAAGTGAAGGATATGAGATTCTGATATATATATAAGACACATCAATCACTATACACAAGGGATGCACAATCTATCAGTACCATATTAGGTATTAGTTGATATTACAGATTTTTTCTAACATTGGTTCATACTGAATACGTCATTCAGTTATCTGTGTAATTGTGCATGCTCGTTTACCTTGTTAGGGTACATTTAGATTAAGTAAGTGTGAGGTAAGTGTGAAAATGATCAAATATTGTTACTAAATTAACAACAATATTACATGTAAACTTCAACAAATCTCAAAATAAATGTGACCCTGGACCACAAAACCAGTCTTAAGTGTCAATTTTTTCGAAAATTGAGATTTATACATCATCCGAAAGCTGAATAACTATGCTTTCCATTGATGTATGGTTTGTTAGGATAGGACAATATTTGGCCGTATTTGAAAATCTGGAATCTGAGGGTGCAAAAAAATCTAAATATTGAGAAAATTGCCTTTAAAGTTGTTTAAATTAATTCTTAGCAATGCATATTACTAAATCAAAAACAACGTTTTGATATATTTACAATAGTAAATTTTCTAAATATCTTCATGGAATATGATCTTTTGATGATTTTTTGGCATAAAAGAAAAATCTATCATTTTGACCCATACAGTGTATTTTGGGCTATTGCTACAAATATACCCCAGCGACTTAAGACTGGTTTTGTGATCCAAATATATTTTAGACATTATAATATATTTATACATTAAAAATAATAATAATAATAATAATATAATATGACATTTAAAACTCAAATTAAATTTAAAACTAAATTTCTAGCAAATTGTATTTTTAGACAGCTAATTTTGGATGTTATAGTATACATTTTTAAATAATAATTGATTTTATATAAATATTAATAATTAAAATATTTTAATATGTAATGATGATATATTTAATAATAACATTTTTATCATATATCATATCTGATCATATCATCTAGATTTATAGCAAATGATTCAGCATCTTGAAACTTCTGATAACCAATCAAGAATCAACAAAGCACCAGTATAGTTTCATTTCAACAGCTGTTGAACGATTAACTCCACAAAAATTCTCTCCTAAGCTGCAAATACTTGCTCACATGACAAGGTTATTTAGGAAGAGGATCAATTATGCATCATTTATTAGCCACTTTGAATGTGTCCAGTTCAACAGAAAAACATGAATCAAATTAAACAAAGACTCAAAGAGGACACAAATTATTATCCTAGAGCTTTTCCAAAACAACACTTAGCGCTATATGCTAATATATTTATGAGCACTGTTGCTAAATGTCATTTGAGACACTCATGCAACAACCTGTATGCAACAAGACCTGAGTATGTGTGTTGTTTATCCATGTTTATATGACTCAGTGCTGGTCATTTGCACAGAGCCTAAACATAGCCCAAGATTCCTACATGAGTCTTCTTGGCCGTGCATGTTGGTCTTGTATTTGTTTTGTTTGATTCCACCAGTTGCGTGACGTGACCGTTTGTAAGCCCATAATGACACATGGCTCTAAGAGTGTGGAAACATAGCAAACAAGTGGTGATTTAGAGGCACAAGTGTTTCAGTCCCTCCTCCTAAGAGAATTGAGTGCCATACACATGTACTGCATGCCATGTATGACCCCTCTATCACAGCAAAATACATACTTACATAAACATAACATGGATGTAGATTGCATCAATGTGACAGTGAAAACCAGTGCATCCAAGTTCACTCGTAACTATATGAATGCAAGAAACAGCAATACGCAATAGAGTGGAAGTGCCACCTTCTAAATAAAGAGTCAATTACAAATTGGCAAAGTCATCACTGCAGCTGCCATTAGAAGCTTCAGTTCCCGTAAAACATTGCTGCATAATTGGGACTGTGCATGCACATTAGCTTTACCAAACTGAAATATATGCTTTTTAAAAGCTATTTGAGGATAAGAAAGAACATTTATAGGTCAGTCCATGGCAGATTATGTTGTTGATTTGAAATGTCATTTAAATGTGAATTTGGTAAGCAGTTTTTCCCCTGTGTTTTCCCATTCAAGAATACACGGTCCAAAATATGGCCACCGAGAGAATTGACTTTCCTTGACTTTGGCCACAGACAGTACACTGTTTTTGAGGCAATCCCTTAATTCCATGTGACTGATTACTTTGGGACCATGGGAAAAATTATTTAGTGGCTGACTAGAAATACATGCTGTTTCCAAAGAATATTAGTTAATGAGAATATACAACTATTTTGATATAGCCATCTGTGAATTTGAAAAAGGCATATTGTTCTGTCACATAATTCCATTTTGTGTCTTGTTTTGGACATTTATGTTGTAGTTCCAGTTACGCAGTTTCCTATTTCCTGCCCTAGTCTTGTAGTCTGTTTGTAGTTTCCTTGTTGATTAATTCAGTGATTATGTTCAGGTGTGTTATGTTTCCTTATCATCCCCTGTATACTGTAAATAGCCCTTGTGCTGCTTTGTACATTGTTAAGGTTTGGTTGTCTTCCCTAACAATTAGTTTGTGTTCTCTCTTCCGGTTCACGTTTGCTTTGTGTTCTTGCTAGTTTCTGGTACTCCTTTTGTTTTATATTTCTTTATTTATCATAATTAAACCATTTATCTGCATTTGAATCCTGGCTCCCCTGTCATTGAGTTCACCTTCGTCGCATGTTCCTTTTAATATTCCTCTAAACTGCCTCTCCAGTTACATTTGCATCTTCAGCATATTTTTGAATACAGTTGGTTCGTGCAAATAACATGGATATCAACTTTATGACTGTATTTAACATGAATATTTTAGGTTAGCATAAATGTATAGCACAAAGTGTATTTTTTAGGTGCTTGTCATAACTGAATCTTTCATTGTCAGAGCAAATATTTAGACCCGTTACAGACCAGATGGCTCATCCAAATCATGCCTGTCGATCATATGAATCCTACTAGTCATAACTACAGTAAACCACAAAGGCAGAATGCTGTTGAAAGGACATGATCACATTGATGGACCAACTAGCAGGTGCAGGAAATGGAATCTAGCCTTTCAGGAGCACCATTGAGTCCAGTGAGACTCCCACATGGGCAGAGGGCATACATGTGAGTTTAATCACTCTATTTGTCTATTCGATATGGGCTTTATTTGCCCATACAGGAATACTCCTGCCATCTTTTACTCACCTAAATCTATTTAATGTTCTTTCTTCAGTGAAAGACAAAAGTAGAAGTTTTAGAGAATATTCATGCGGTTCTTTTCCATACAATGAAAATGGATGGGGACTTAAAAAGGACAAACAAGCTCCACAGAAGCATAGTAAAAGTAGTCCATACTACTTGTTCAGAAGTCAAATGATAGCTTTGTGTGAAAACCAAACTGAAATTCAAAGTCAACATTGACTTCTTCACAGCTGTGGTCACCATTGACTTTTATTGTATGGAAAACAGCAGCTTAGACATTACTTATACATTTCATGTTCCTTGGAATAAAGAAAGCCATATCGGTTTCAAAAAGACATGAATGTGAGTAATTATTGACAGTAAATAATGACAGAATTGCTTGGCAGCCGTGGTTGCATGGAAAACAGCGGGTTCGACATTCCTTGTGTTTCTTGGAAGAAAGTTAATAATAGTGAGTAAATAATGACATAATTTTCATGTTTTGCTGAACTAACCTCTTTACCACGCTAATGTGTTTGCCCTCATTTTAGAAAAGCCGGGATCTAAAAATATGACTTGAAAACCCTAGACAAGAGTTATGCACATTAAAGAAATCAAATTTGAAAGAAAGCCCAATACTATCCAGTACTTGACAAAACAAAAACAATCCAAAAACACACACTCCGAGAGTTCAGCCAGAACTGAGCGACCTCAAACAGAACAAAGGAGGTGAGAGTGAAACCAGATCCTTTATCAACGTGTTCCCATGCGGAGGAGAAGCTCTGACTTGAGATCGGTTTGCATTGCTGGCATTATCCTACTGCTCTGTTTAAATAAATCTGCTTTGCTGTGAAAGAAACAAAGAGAAGGGAGAAAATGGGGTATCTGTTTCACAAACCCACAAGCCAACAACACCTGCACTAACAGCCTTGAATAACAAGTGCAATTCTTCTAGACAAATGAAGTTCCTGGTGAGCTGGCGGGGGAATCTGAAGTTGATGCAGACTTGTTCATGCATGTTTTTACTTTTTAATTGTCAGTCTGCCTGTAAGGTAAATTGTTACGTCACAGGAAGGCAAAGGAGCGGTGAGTCGATAGACGGGCATGACTTCTTGGAATCTTGGCGCTTTTCTGGCTTCACCATTGTTGCCATGGTAGGAGTGTTAGAAACAGCTTCGAAAAGAAGGTTATTCTTGCGTAATATATAAGTCTGACAAACACATTATTATTAGAGGATGGCCGCTAGGCTTTCAAGAAAACTTGTGTGTCAGTTACTGTAAGCCAAAAAAAGAGACATTGATTGGCACTGATTGGCTGATGGCACAACAAAACAACTATCATAAGCCGTGGTGTCTTGGCATCAGAAGAGTCCTTGCCCTTAAAATATGCATTACAGAAATTGCGATCATCTTTTCTTCCCTAATGTAAAGTATATCCAAGTAAAATAGCTTCTCGAACAAGAAAAATGTGGGGAGAGACTTGATTTTGTCAATTATCGGTTGCTAATTGCTGTGATCTCATTTGAGTGACAGGTTTTTGTCCCACCCCATCAAAGAAGAGATGCCACAAGCGAAGGGGAAGTTAAGGTAAAAAGGACAAGGGCATGCTCACCCTTATGTTGTTCCAAACCCGTTAGGCCTTTGCTTATCTTCAAACACAAATTAAGATATATTTTTTTTAAAAACCGAGAGCTTTCTGACCCTGCATAGACAGCAACAGAACTATCACGTTCAACGCCCAGAAAGGGAAGGACATCGATAAAATTGTTCATGTGACATCAGTGATTCAACCGTAATTTCTTGAAGCTATAAAAGAATACTTTTTGTGTGTAAAGAAAACAAAAATAATGATTTTATTCAACAATTTCTCTCTTCTTTGTCAGTCTTTGTCATGAGTTCACAACAGTAACACAACAAACGCGTGTGTTGCTGCTGACGAACGAGTCGAGGTTCTGATTCTGTAAGTAAGGCTGGGCAAAAAAGCCATGCAAGTCATCCTCTCTGTTGAAATCTTCAGACATGTTTACAAAGAATGTTTTAAGTACAGAGTGCGTCTTCCTCTGCTTGTGAGCAAAGTGTTGAGGTCCTGCATCAGAACTGACTGACACTGAAGAGAACAAATTGTTGAATAAAGTCATTATTTTTGTTTTCTTTGCGCAAAAAAATTAAGATTGAACCACTGAAGTCACATGGACTATTTTAACATTATCCTTGCTATCCTTCTCGGTCTTGAACATGTCCGTTCCACTGCTGTCTATGGAGGGTCAGAAAACCCTCAGATTTCATCAAAAATATCTTATTTGTGTTCCAAAGATGAACAAAGGTCTTACTGGTTTGGTACAACATGAGGGTGAGTAATTAATGACAGAATTTTCATTTTTGGGTGAACATTCCCTTTAATATGCATTATAAAGTAGCAAGATGAAAAGATACTACCATCTAAACCTTTCTGAAGATCAGTGCCACTCAGAGATACATTCATATTAACCCCAACCCTCAGTTGTATCCCGATTTATTTTATTGTTATTCATTTTTAACCGGCTCGGGGTGCATTGTTACATCCCTAACATGTACTATATTAAATTGTAGCAACATATTTGTGGCTTGTAAAAAATATATATATATTTCCTAGAACACAACTTATGAATGGCCATTAACAGAGAAAGACACTGATGCAAGGATTGTATGCTATTGTTTCAATTAAATCGGTAGAAATCATCATCACAGCTTTTTGAAAATTGTGTTGCAGTTCTAACACATTCTGAAATGCAACAAAGTGTGAAATAAACCTGGAGCAATAATTTGCCTTAAAGAAGTGTTTCACCCAAAAATGAAATTTCAGTCGTCAATTACTCACCATGTAGTTCCAAACCTGTATGGCTTTCTTACTTCTGCAGAGCACAAAAGAAGATATCGGTAAAATGTTGGTAACCAAAAAGTTTTGGATACCATTGACTTCTATTGTATATACAAAAAAAAAACACAGATACCTTTATCAAAATACCTTCCTTTGTGTGCAGCAGAAGAAAAAAAATCTATCAGTTTTAGAATGAGTAAATAATATATTGGCAGAAATTTCATTTTTGGGTGAACTTTTTAACATACAGGGGGGAAAAAATTTGATCCCCTGCTGATTTTGTACGTTTGCCCACTGACAAATAAATGATCAGTCTATAATTTTAATGGTAGGTTTATTTGAACAGTGAGAGACAGAATAACAACAAAAAATCCAGAAAAACGCATTTAAAAAACATTATAAATTGTCAAATGAGTATTTGATCCCCTATCAATCAGCAAGATTTCTGGCTGCCAGGTGTCTTTTATACAGGTAAGGAGCTGAGATTAGGAGCACTCTCTTAAAGGTAGTGCTCCTAATCGTAGCTTGTTACCTGTATAAAAGACACCTGTCCACAGAAGCAATCAATCAATCAGATTCCAAACTCTCCACCATGGCCAAGACCAAAGAGCTGTCCAAGGATGTCAGGGACAAGATTGTAGACCTACACAAGGCTGGAATGGGCTACAAGACCATCGCCAAGCAGCTTGGTGAGAAGGTGACAACAGTTGGTGCAATTATTCTCAAATGGAAGAAACACAAAATAACTGTTGATCTCCCTCAGTCTGGGGCTCCGTGCAAGATCTCACCTCGTGGAGTTTCAATGATCATGAGAACGGTGAGGAATCAGCCCAGAACTACACGGGAGGATCTTGTCAATGATCTCAAGGCAGCTGGGACCATAGTCACCAAGAAAACAATTGGTAACACTACGCCGTGAAGGACTGAAATCCTGCAGCACCCGCAAGGTCAAGAAAGCACATGCACAGGCCCGTCTGAAGTTTTCCAATGATTGAGAGGAGAACTGTGTGAAAGTGTTGTGGTCAGATGAGACCAAAATCGAGGTCTTTGGCATCAACTCAACTCGCCGTGCTTGGAGGAGGAGGAATGCTGCCTGTGACCCCAAGAACACCATCCCCACCGTCAAACATGGAGGTGGAAACATTATGCTTTTGTGGTGTTTTTCTAAGGGGACAGGACAACTGCACTGCATCAAAGGGACGATGGACGGGGCCATGTACCATCAGGGCCAGGGCATTGAAAATGGGTAGTGGATGGGTATTCCAGCATGACAATGACCCAAAACACACGGCCAAGGCAACAAAAGAGTGGCTCAAGAAGAAGCACATTAAGGTCCTGGAGTGGCCTAGCCAGGCTCCGGACCTTAATCCCATAGAAAATCTGTGGAGGGAGCTGAAGGTTTGAGTTGCCAAACGTCAGCCTCGAAATCTTAATGATTTGGAGAGGATCTGCAAAGAGGAATGGGACAAAATCCCTCCTGACACGTGCGCAAACCTGATGGCCAACTACAAGATACGTCTGACCTCTGTGATTGCCAACAAGGGTTTTGCCACCAAATACTAAGTCATGTTTTGCGAAGGGGTCAAATATTTATTTCACTCATTAAAATGCAAATCAATTTATAACTTTTTTGAAATGTGTTTTTCTGGATTTTTTTGTTGTCTCTCACTGTTCAAATAAACCTACCATTAAAATTATAGATTGATCATTTCTTTGTCAGTGGGCAAACGTACAAAATCAACAGGGGATCAAATAATTTTTTCTCCTACTGTATTTGCATAGAGAACATTTCAGGCTTAACACACACAGGACAAGACAAAGAAACAAGTCCAGAATAAGAAATGGGATTTCTGGAAACCCTCAAAAGTAGCTCCCAGCAACGTCTGACAACCAATTCTCTGCTTCAATTGTTGGCTGAAAATTCTCCAAGGAGTTGGACACATTTTTTAGTTGGACTATGATATCTGTCATGTAGATACTGAGTGTACGTCTGTGCAAGTCTATGGTTAGCTCACATGGAGGGAAGAAGAGAAGAAAGAAACGACGAAAGAAAGAACTCAAACCATCAGACTGTTGAACAAAAGTGTTGGAAAAAACACAAGAGGTCTGGAACATTAGAAAAAGTGCTGCTCTCAGTCTTACATAGAGCTGCAGGACTGCCAATAAGAACATAGGGTCAAGGGACCTATGAAAAGCTTACATAACTCCAGACAGGAGGCCGATATACTACAGAAGGAAAGCCCAGGAAATTACTTGAATTCTTGACATTAAACCACACTAGCACCACTATTTACTTTCTAAGGCCATTAGGGTGTAGTGCAGTGGTTCTCAACCGGTTTTGCTTCAGGACCTTTCACTCGACACAAAAGCAACAAAAATGACCTTAAAATTGAATATTAAAAGGCAATACTACCATGAACTATAAAGCCAAACAAAAGATACAATTATTAACATCACATGGGCAGAATAGGAAATGTTGATGTGTTGTTGATCTCTGTAGTCAATAACCCACTGCACAAAACCCACTGTGGTCACACATGTTGTTTATCTCATCAAAAATGCTGTTGAAGACGAGAAAAAAAAAAGACCATTTTAATTAAAGCACTGCTGATGAAAACATGCAGACAAAAACCGTGCAAGATATTAACAATGCATCAACAATGTCCTTTAAAGAAACAAAATCCATAAAGAATATGGCTGAAATAATATGGTTGAATTGCCCCACTGAAACCACTTTGATATCAGCAAACTGCCTCATTAAAATTCACTCTATATACACATGAAATTACTAATATATACATAACATATTTGTAATATTATAATTTACATCTGCAAAGACAATGAACACTGCACAAGGGTGTTATGCGCTAGTCAGAACATGTACTGTAACTCACATCACGATTACAGTAATATTTAATAATAATATAAAATTAGATCAGTTTTAGGTTCTGTCTATTATAGTCTATCTGTCTATCTATCTATTCATTTTTTTACAGACAACTATATTGTTAATTTTATACCTTTTTGTGAAGTTTTACTTAAAAATAAATAAATAAAGAATATTAATATTAATTCAAAGAAAAAATTTAAACATAAAACTGTAAAAATGAATTTGCGAATTCATTATTGTTTTGTATTATTTATTGTTTATTGCATTATTATGTATATGTATTATTATTGTATGTATTGAATACTGTATTATTTACTGTATATACACTATACAAATATTTTTAAAGTCAGCAGTTCAAAATCCCATGTTTACTTGCTGTTCCTTTAATTATTTGTGAATTATAGCCATTCCTGAGTGATAATTGTTTCAAAGGAAATTCTACACCATTTTTTTTCAGTGTAGTTTTCTTCATGTTTTTAAGGATGCCATCAGTGAGAGTCACACAACCTGTTAATGTCTAATTTGTGTAGATGCCAACAAATATACCGCATATGTTCAAACGCAAACTAATATCTAATTATACTGATCACGGATTGAAAGGCTAATTGACACACTTTGCAGAAAAGGAGGTCAAACTCCATTACAGCTGTCCAACCTGGACACCAACACCAGCATAAAGGCTCAAAAGAAGGCTTGGCTGCTGCCCCAGGCTTGTGGTCCAGTTCTGCAAGGAAAGGCAAGCTTGAGGCAACCAATCATCCTGTCCGGCTTTCTGCAGCCACAAATGAGCTACTAGCTTCTGGCAATGTCATATTCCAGTTACTCTATGTGTATAAGTCGAAAAAACCAGCATGGACCGGAGAAGCGAAAATACTTCAGCCTCAGATCCTGGATGGGAAAGCATCCACCCTACAATTTTAAGATAGGGAGAATGCTTGGGTAGAACTGTGGACACTATGGACACCATTTAGTTTTCAGCACCATTCATCTCCAGTGTCCTTAGAAGCTGTTTACCCCCTTTCCTCTGGGAAAAGAACAGTTGACAGTTGGCTACTAGAGTACAGAGGCTTTTGAGAACAAACTTATGCAAAACCTGACGGACTGTTACTGTAAATCAGGCCCACTCTGGGATGTTTCTCTGGCTCTGAAGGAGTCAGGACTAGACGGGGGCCGGAGGGCTGGCAGGCAGTACAGGGCGAGACCGGAACGTTCCACATTTCTTTTCCTCTGGGACACATGAAACACATTCATGACCCCCACACAACACTGAAACAACACCACACCTTGTTTGTTATTCTGAACCGCGCTCCTAATGCACTTTTATTATTGGCTATGTGCAAAAAATTTTAAAAAGAAATGATATCAATGATACAAAACAACAGCTGTTTCGTGACGGACACTAGCAGCTGCAGAATGCTACTGTACCTGACACAGCAACAATTCCATCGGCATGAGCACAACAGATATTTTCCAGAGCTGTTCATATCTCACTATCCAGCTACATCCCAGAGGACAGGAGAAGACACAAATGTTGAAACTAGGTCTGTATAAGACATTATAAACATGGCTAAAAGCTGTTCTGCGCTCTTCTGTCTTTCTTTGTTTATGATTCTGACAAGTGCCAGCTATTAGTATGCCGTTTTACTATCAAACTGTCTTACAGTGTCATTCAACACTTGTAGCTGTACCTGCTGTGATACTAAATCAGTGCTATATAAGAGACTGTTAGTTTATGGATGGATGGTGATCTCTGCTGCTTTGTTCGACTGCCCTTTAACTCTGAACTCAGCAGGAGTTTTAAAAAGCCTGTGACGGGCACAACAGATTATTCTAAAACTATTCTAAATCAGGACATCCCAGCAAGACATGAACAAATAAAGAATTCCTCCTTTACTGCTTCAGCCCAACTAATCCAATAGGAAGTCTAGGAAATGAAGCAGAAAACAGCTTCAAGGATAAATAACAAATATTTTTGAATCTGCTTGTTCTATCACTATATTTAGATATTTTTGGTAAATTTCATGATTTTTTTTTCTTTTAATTAAATAAAATATATACTGTATATACAACCACAATTAAGCAGACAATTAAGAACAATTAAGTAGATTTCTGTTGTCAATTCCTCATTTCTGTAATGAAAAATACTATATCTCATTACTATTACTGTAATATAAAAATTTTTAATTTATGCTAAATAAATACTGTAAAACATATTATAATAATGAAGATTTGGTGAGAAAATGTTTGTAATGTTATAAAAAAAATAATGCCGCAATGCAGAAAAAAATTCTTAATAGAATACCAAAAAAAAAAAAAAAATTACATAACGTACGTAAAATAGAAATAAATATAATCCTATATACTTTCTTCAGATTTTGGCATGAAATGGCCATGTTTTTGTGACATTCACTCATTTATTTTATTATGCTAAGCTGTCCAGTTAAGTGTACTGTGGTATCATTGTCAAGACTAACAATTCCTATAGTTCCCTTAGAGAAAACATGTTGAATTCTTATTCAAATAAACATTTAAAAAACTTAGAACAATAGCATGCAACCTGTAAATACAGAACCACATCAGCATTGCATAAGCTAATACAAACATGATCTCAAAACTCAAATTTATGCAATTTGAATTCTCTATACAACAAGAGTTCACAAGATCAGTGTTGTGTGATGGAATCCCCGAGATTACAGGCTTCACATCTAAACAATGGAGTTTTATTAAATAATCCATCCAAGTGTGAAATTGCCTACTCGTATACGCCAACAAATTATTGGCTTAACAATAGAAAACTGGAGAGCACAACAGCCATAACGGTTCAATATATGATGTATTATATCATAACATCTAAAGAAAATGGCAAAATAATTCCCAACCTGTTAGTATAAACAAAACACTTTGGTGGCTACATTACAGCGTGGTGTAAAATAACATGGCTGAACAAAGCACAACGTGTTTGACCCCTATGCAGGTGTCTGCACTGCGAAGGGTGCACCAATGGGACTTTTAAAGTAAAGAAACCAGAGAAACACTGCAATCATGTTCAAAAAGAAAATGGACTGCTGAACTGACCACAACAAGATTTACATCAAGACATACCTGTGCCATGTCTCTGTGGCCACAGCCTCTGTTTGGCATCCTAACAGCCACTCTTCTCAGAAAGCTGATCTGAGTTCAGCCAGACTGGCTCCCAGAGTCCATTCATCGCCCTGACTGCTCCTCAAGCACTGAAACTTACAGTGCACTCACTCCACAGCCTGTGGCTCAAACAGTGACACAAAAACAAAGGAGGAGGAAGCCCATCCCAAAACACAGAGTGAAAGAGGGAGGGAAAAAAATGGAATAAGAGAAAAGGGCCAGTCAGCACAGCCTGATGCCGCTAAGAAATTGAGGCTTTCTGAATAAAGATAGGGAGAGAAAGAACCAATCACAGGGGAGCGGACTCCCTCCTCCTTTTCGCCCAGAGGATGCTAATCATTTCTCAGTGCAGTCTGACAGGTAATGTCGGTGCGCTCCTTTTATTTTCACAACAGTGTGTTTTCATGGCAGCGTATCCTCGTGAGATTTCGGCAAACAAGTGAATGTTTTAAAGAGATAAAACATGCAGGACAGATGGACAATTGTGGAAGTAATATAAAACACTTTCAGCTCAAAGGGGGTGATTCGCTAAAGGTTTTGAAAAATTTGCTTTTTTATTAATGATGTTTTTGTCTTATTAGGTAACTCAACAGCCCATTAATGCTTAAGTACACTTTCATCGACACTATAACTTTGGCATTAATATTACTAGATATTAAGAGCCATTTTTACAATGATTCACTTTTGAATTAAAATCAAACTCGAAGCTTCACTGGACAAAAAATCCCGTAAAATTTACGGTAAAAAACTGGCAGCTATGGTTTCCAGAATTTTACCATAAAAAATATGGTAGCAACGTTTTAGAGTTTACGGATTTAACTTAAATGTACAATTAAAAATGTATTTCATTAACTTATATAATGTTAATATACCAACCTATTAAAGTTCTGAAATCTGTACCTTTGTAATACACTGATAACCGCCAAAATCAGGTGGTGATGAGAAAGTCACATGATGAACCAAAGGTCACCACAAGCTGAGAAGGCCAATACTAATATATAAACTAATATATATAAATATCAGATGTAACATACAACCCTAAAGCCCGGTACACACCCAGCTGACGCCGACAAACTAGTGGCGACGAAAGCAGACTGCGGGGTCGGCTCACGTCGGCAGCGTCTGGGTCCAAAGTTGCCCTGACACACCAAGCCGACGCTCGACCCCCGACGGCCAAGTAGCACGTCCGTTCTGCGCCTTTCTCGCACACTGGTTCGCCAGCTGAACAGCCAATCAGAATAAGCAAATGGCTCGACTGACCGACGAGCTCCGACGCCGATTCAACATGTCGAATCGGCCAAAAAAAGCCGACGAGGACCAACTTCAGTCGACGGCGCAGAACACAATGAGAAAACTTAGTCGGCCGACGAACAAAAACTGCCCGACGGCCAACCATCGGCTTGGTGTGTACCGGGCTTAATAAACATAACTGATAAGAAAAAACTAAGAAGAAACATAATTATTTCAAAGAAACAACATCAAATTGGAAATGCAACGCAGGGAATTCTGGGAACGTCAATTTTTCACTGTAAATTATACATTCTTTTCCACTTCCAAATACAGCATTTTACCATAAAATTACATGAAATGTCTATTTTCACCTTACCATTAACTATTTAACAGGTTTTTACTGTAGCATTTTTACAGTTTTTTACCGTTAAATTCACGATAATTTTTTACGGTGTTCCTTTACCTCTCCCTTTAAAGTATGCATGAACCAGAAATTGCACCCAGAAGTTGTGAATTTCCTGAGTGAAATGAATATTAAATGAGAAAAAAGTGGAGGGCAGGGCTTGATTTTTGCACACATCCACACCAACTCTAGTTCGCAGCAAACTGACATCATCGGATACTAAACTCCATTCCGTGGAGGAAGCAAATTTTTAGATTTTGACTAAAGATTACAAAAGGCAAACAACTTTTTCCTGTGGATTAACTTGCAAAGTCAAGCCAAAGCAGAATCAACTGATTAGCGTCTCAAAGCAGTACACAATATAGAGATATATTTGTTTTTAAACAAACTGGTTGAGTGAATAATTCAATAACTCACTCAAAAGACATTTAAGTGATTTGTTCCTGAAATAATGTGTTTTTAAATGAATCAGTTAAGTGAATAATTAAATGACTCATTTATAAAGACGTTTACGTAATTTGTTCCTGAATTAATAAGCATTTTTGAATGAATCACTGAAAAGATTCACTAACAACTTAACCTGCAGAAATTCCCGCCACTAATTCACAGACCAACAGTCTTTTGTTACTATTATTATCATTACTATTATAGTTTACATGTTTAATTCAGTAATTTTGTGTTGCAATGTCTGTTTAACAAATCTAAAACCTTTCCAACTATCCCCCAGGCTGAGAATTACTGAACAATTGTCAGAGGAAGGAAGCATCAATTCCCATTTAAAAGCTCAATTATATTCATCTGATAAGGACTCAACAGTCATTATCCACAGGTCAGCATTCATAAATGAAGTCTATGTAGTCCACCTGAGCAGGTTTTAGAGCTTTGAGGCAAAAGGAAATAAATAAACAGCTTGCCAGTATAAATCTGGCACACCTCCTGCAGCCCTTCGCCTGCGGCAACCACCTCCAAAGAAGAAGAGTGTGCGTGAGAAGTCGCTTTATTCTAAAAGGAAAGGGAATGAAAAGAAAAGCAAGCACTTCCAGATCTCTTTGTTTAGGCCATAACGAATACCCCTGAACAACTGTCGCTTTCTCTCTCTTTCTCACTCTCCCTCTGTCTCACCTAGCATGAAGCACGAATCTTGTGCTAAATACTAACATATTATAGTCATAATGAATGCAGCCACCAAATGAAAGGCCATTGTTCCAGGCAGACATGTGACTTTTATTACTGCGAGTGATCAAAATCAGTTATTCAGCGTTGGGCGGGTTGAGGGGGAGCGAGCACAGAGGGAAGTTGTCAGTCAGAAGCTGAAAGAAGTCACAATGCAAGCGGGGCGGTACATGATAATGAGGAGCTCTTTCCGATGCATGACTGATTAACGGACCACGTAAAAATGCGTTGAACTTCAAATGCACGGATAAAACCCAGTCATTCCAGCTAATCCACAGAAGAAAGATCGGAAGCACAGAAACAACACAAGTACTGCCAACTCTCTTTAGCTCCTCTTTTCACATCTCTGCGGTTCCCAGACATTTTTAGTGATTACAGTAGTGTTTAACCCATTGTCTAAAGGAGAGTAATTATGGAGCGTTTATCCAGAGAACTTTACCCAGGGTGAAGTTTACCCTGGCAGTCCGCTGCTATCATCCGCTCGCCACATGAGAGTCCACCGCAGCCAATGTAACGGTCTAAAGCCAACTCTGAGGTTCAGCACTGGGTCATAAGCGTTGTGACAAGTTCTTCCTCCAGTCCACAAACAAGAAGGGCAATGCTGAGATTTTAGAAGATTATGTGTTATTATTAGAACTAATGTGGGAGTTTATGACTGATGCAGCATTATTTGCATGTTTGTGGCATTATAACTCATGCCTCTAGCTTGCATTGCCTGTAGGGCACAACCCTTCAAAGCATACTTCAGAGGAGCATGTGACCAGAAATCCAAGAATATATCTCTAAACTTGCTGAACATAATGGTGTGCTGTTTAAAGCATGCAAATACTTTGTAATACATACACTAACCCCGATTTTCATAAGTCTCAACTGAGAGAAAACTGTGCAGATGGAACCACTAGATTCAGACGGATATATAAATAAAGTTAAAGGCATACTGTCTACATCTTATACACTCACATATATTTTAAAGGAAATTTCGAAATTTACGCCCAGAAGATGATTTAAGTGACACAGCTGACTTTTATTACTGTAAAATAGGTACAAGCTGAGACATGAAGAGGCAGATTAGAGCTGAGCTGGAAAAGCATGAAATTCTACAAGTATTTCATCTTCTGCAAAAATCCCTTTCATTAAAGGCAACCGCTTTTATCTTCACTTTAAAGTTGCCTAATTTGTTCTAAATAGTATAATAGGTTTTATTATTTAAGTAAGCATTTAAAAAAAAAGACATAAATGTGTAATTATACAAAACTACATATATATATAATATAATTAGAAATTAATTCTCAGATTTTACTAATATATAATGGCTAATATATATTAGTTGTAAATACACAAATATATTTAGTTTTTTATATTCATCAAAGAATCCTAAATATATTGTTATGATTACCGATGATAATAATAATAATGATGATATTGAATGGATGATGAAAATTCAGCTTAGCCAATAGAATAAATTAAATATTTTAAAATATATTAAATAGACAAGTGTAATAATATTTCACAATATTACTGTTTTACTGCATTTTTGATCAAACAAATGCAGCCTCGGTGAGCATACGAGACTTCTTACATAAACATTAAAAAAAAATCATACCAATCTCAAACTTGTGAACAGTGGTGTTTCGGTTATCTTGTAGAAGTGCTTATCTTCACTGCTTTATTGGTGTTTAGATGAAACCTCATTCCAAAGAAAATTCTGAGGTACAGCCAAAGCAAGTCTGGATGTTCCAAAAAGCACTATTGGACAATTATCAACAACAGAAAGCTACATAAATCACCCAGACAATGACTGAAAGGTTGTGCCTCACACTCTCAGTGTGAATAAGCAGATCTGTGAGAGAAGCACAGCGAGACCAAGATCTTTTTGTGAGATATACAAAGTGCAGTAGTGGAGAATGTAGTAAAGGTGCAGCAGTCAACCATATCAAGAGCTCTGCATAACACTGGCCTTTAAAAGAGTGTGGGACAATAGATGCCATCACTCAAATAAGTGAAATAGACTTTGGCATTCAAGTGAACCATAAACTATAACAGAGCTCACAATGAAAGATTTTATGGTTAAATGACACAAAAATCAAATCAACATGTCCTGCACAAATCTAACACAACACAGCACCAAGAAGTGTGGCTAATCCTTCTCAACTAAACCAACCAGAAGAACAGCAAATCTGCCAGGATAAATGGGTCAAATTCGCACCTGTCAGTCATGCATTGATATATGCTTATCCCAACATACTTAACTCTATAAGCCTAATACATCATATTTGATTTATAAATTTATAATGCATCTAAATTACCAACATAATCAAAACTTTGCTGATTGATACAGTAGTTTATAGCTTATTAGCAAGTAAGGGCCTTTTAATATAATTCTAAAAAGTCCTCTTTTAGGTTGTGGTGCACATGTCTTTTTGCTGTGAAGTCTTTGCTGATTTTTTTTTTTTAAAGTAAACATTGTTAGTAATATTTGAGGATGAACACTTAGTGGACTAAAGCAACTTAGATTTATTTGATTATCTATACATTATTTTTTAGAGAAATCATGTTCAAATTTGATTATCAAATATGATACAACAGGCTTTTGAGAGCATTTATTTATACATCTCTGCATTGCTTTATATGTTTAAGTAAAAACTACCAAGCTGGTCATAAAAATAAGCATTTAAATATCATCTAATTACAAAACATAATTAAAAGATACAGAGTGACAACTGATATTCATATGTATTTTATTAGTAGTTCAAATACAGGCCTCACCTCATTCATTTACATGACAAGGTATCAGAAATTCCATCTTGCTTTTTGCATATAAATATAGCAACTACACCAAATTGCATGTTTTTGCTCAATTTGGGCCTCTGAATAAAATTGAAGTGTTTTTTCCTCCTCAAGTATGAGGAAAAAGTTTCATATTTTCTTATATCATATTATTATGAGCTATATGAGCTGACGTATTAAATGTAATACTCAACAAAAAACACATTTGCAAACCTTTTTTTTTTGGATTTTGTCTTAAAGTCCAATAAACTGTCCCATTAAAAAAAAAATTAGATATCTAATATCAAAATGTGAGGACTAAATACTTCGACTAGCAGCATATTTTAGTTTCTTTTAAAATAATAACTCTGAGGATTAAGGGTCTTAATAATTTTTCACATGACTCTAAACAAGATTTCCTTATGCTATTAATATGATGCAAGATGCCTGTAACCCAAAGCTATTTGAATGGCTAGTTATTCTTATTCTGTCTTGCATAACTTCAGAAAAGAAGTGAACATACAGTGGTGTGATTTTTTTTATCCTTATTTATTTTTTTTGCATGTTTGTCACACTTTAATGTTTCAGATCATCAAACAAATTTAAATATTAAATCAAAGATAACAAGTAAACACAACATGAAGTTTTTTTATTATGAAGGGAAAACAAAATCCAAACCCACATGGCCCTGTGTGAAAAAGTGCTTGCCCCCTCCTATTAAATCATGAAAGAACTGTGATTAACTGTAGAGGTATGAACTCGGCATCCTGGCCAAAATTCGCCCATTGGCCTCTGACCATCATGGCCTCCTAACAATGCCCATATCTGCTGATTGGCTTCATCACTGTCTCCTCTCCACCAGTAAGCTGGTGTGTGGTGGGCGTTCTGGCGCACTATGGCTGCCGTCACATCATCCAGGTGGATGCTGCACACTGGTGGTGGATGAGGAGACCCCCCCCCCCCCCCCACACAATGTAAAGCGCTTTGAGTGCCTTGAAAAGCACTATATAAATGTAAGTAATTATTATTATTATTATTATTATTATTATTATTATTATTAACCACATTATTTTGGAAAGCTGAGATAAATTTCACTAGCCAAACCCAGGCCTGATTACTGCCAGACCTGTTGAATCAAGAAATCACTTAAATAGAACCTGTCTGACAAAGTGAAGCATGTTTAAAGAGCAACACATCATTCCGCGATCTAAAGAAATTCATAAACAGATGAGAAACAAAATTGTTTACATGTATCAGTCTGGAAAGGGTTATACAGCCATTTCTAAGGCTTTGGGACTCCAGCAAACCATGGTCAGAGCCATTATCCACAAATGGAGAAAATTTGGAACAGTGGTGAACCTTCCCAGGAATGGCCGGCCTACCAAAATTACTCCAAGAGCACAAAGACGACTCATCCAGGAGGTCATAAAAGAACCCAAAACAACATCTAAAGAACTGCAGGCCTCACTTGCCTCAATTAAGGTCAGTGTTCATGATTCAACAATAAGAAAGAGACTGGGCAAAAACAGCATCCATGGGAGAGTTCCAAGGCAAAAGCCACTGCTGACCAAAAAAAACACAAAGGCTCGTCTCACATTTGCCAAAACATATCTTGATTATCCCCAAGACTTTTGGGCAAATATTCTGTGGACTGACGCGACAAAAGTTTAACTTTTTGGAAGGTGTGTGTCCCATTACATCTGGCGTAAAACCAACACAGCATTTCATAAAGAGATCATCATACCAACAGTCAAACATGTTGTTTGTAGTGTGATGGTCTGAGGCTGCTTTGCAGCTTCAGAACCTGGATGACTTGCCATAATTGATGGAACCATGAATTCTGCACTCTATCAGAAAATCCTGAAGGAGAATGTCCAGCCATCAGTTTGTGACCTCAAGCTCAAGCGCACTTGGGTTATGCAGCAGGACAATGATCCCAAACACAGCAGCAAGTCCACCTCTGAATGGCTCAAGAAAAACAAAATAAAGGTTTTGGAGTGGCCAGATCAAAGTCTGGACTTAAATCCAATTGAAATGCTGTGGCATGACCTTAAACAGTCCATTCATACTCAAAAACCCTCCAATGTGGCTGAATTAAAAAATTCTGCAAAGAAGAGTGGGCCAAAATTCCTCCACAGCGATGTGAAAGACTCAGTGCCAGTTATCGCAAACGCTTGATTGCAGTTGTTGCTGCAAAGGGTGGCACAACCAGTTATTAATTTTTGGGGGCAAGCACTTTTTCACACAGGGCCATGTGGGTTTGGTTTTTGTTTTCCCTTCATAATAAAAAAAACTTTAAAAACTGCATGCTGTGTTTACTTGTGTTATCTTTGATTAATATTGAAATTTGTTTGATGATCTGAAACATTAAAGTGTGACAAAAAAATCAGGAAGAGGGCCAACACTTTTTCATACCACTGTATAAATGTCAATCATAATAACACTTCTGCTGGATGGTTTAACCTGACCTCAACATAATCATAGTTCAGACATAAAATGATCATTAGTGCCTATAAAAACTTGTCAATGCAAAACCTAACAAGCACCTGCAAACAAACATTCACAATGACTGTATGAACCTCTTATTAATATATAACACCTACTGAATGAAAAATATTATGCAATAATATTAGGTAACATTTCAATAAAACAAGAAAGGAAGTGAACAAATTGTACAACATGAATCAACAACTACTGCTGTAGGGAGGAGTGGTAAACTATCAGGACTAATCATTCTATTAAATAAGAGGCAACACTGCCTAAAACCAACATCATTTCCTGGCCTGTTCATACCTGATCAGAGCAACACAACACACTGCAAATCTTCCGTTCATGGTGTCAGGAAAGTGCACCAACCTTCTGCAGACACTAGACTTCAATGCATTGCACAACTCCTTAGCAGCATCCGACAAGTTAAGGCACAACCTCTACAGGGGTGAAGGCAGATAAGCTGTTGGCAGCATGTGAGGAGAAGTACAGTATGTCCTGATGGTGCACGCTTGCTCCTCAATGATGATTACATCAAACCCTTTGGCTGAAAGCTTAGTGGGATTAAATTCAAATGAATGAATCCTTGCATTAAATGGAAAATGACCGATCTAAGAGTATTAGATAATAAGCTCTCACTGCATCAGTGGTTAAATAATCGAAATGAACTGAATGAGAGTTATGGCAACATGGTTTTGCTACAGTGCGAATTATGTGTGTTTTTCTGTTAGTATGAGATTTGAAAAGTACAATCAGGTTCATCAAACTCAAAAGGAAGACTGAGCTTACCTGGGGAAGAACTGGCGACGGTCTTAATCTCTGGAGACAAACAAAAAGGAAACATATACAAGACCGTTTCAAGGTGTGTCATGAATTAAACCACCAACAATTCTGTACAAAACAGAAGCAATGGAGGCATTAGCCTTACGGCAAACTGTTGACGTTAATGCAAACCACAGGGAACTGGTACAGTATTACTGGAACAATCGTAAGATATTTAGTGTTTAATTAGGGTGAGGTAAACAAGATTTTCTTAGCGCACAGCCTACACCATTAATATTCCGATTTCCTTTGAGGTTAAACAGGTATCTTAGTGTTAAAGTCAACTATAGTTAAAAGTAATGCTACCAAATAAACATGAAAGAGAAAAATCGAACCCATGGTGCTTGTTAAAAGCTACTGTTTCTTGTGCAATTTTTGTTCGGTCATAAATGTCTTAATAAATACATGCCTTTGTTTGATCCACTAGCCATCCATATGGTTCTCTACCATGTAAAAAAAACTCCTGCTGAGGTTTAATTTCAGTGTTCATTCTTTAACCAATCAAAACCAGTTCAAGGTTGTGCTGTGACCTCCGACCTAAGACAGCCGGCTTGGTTTCATTACAAGGTACACTATTTATAGCATCTTTTATTAAACCAGATTAAGTTGTCAGATTTTATCCATTTGAATCCATTAGGAAGCCACATATGAATAGGATCACTGAAGCTCTTTGAAATGATAGTGCCTACCAAAAAAATACTAATAATACAAACTCGTCTTTTATTCCCTAAATAGTTCAAGAACCCACTTTGTTGCTGATGTTTGCATGCAGATGGTTCTAGCTACGCCTTGCTTAGAATAAAAGATGCTAAACCCCAGATAAACCCCTAATAGGTCATAAAGCTTGAGAAGTTGCTGTGATTTACAGCTGCTTTATTCATGGAAAAGTTCAAATGGCAGCATTTCAAAGGCTGGTAGAGGGATAAGCATGGACGCAGTCGGCCAGCCATTACAGACGTTTCAGTGCCCCGAGAAACACTTCACTGTTGGAACAGGTTCAAGGATTTGGCTGCGTTTTAACAGGCAAATATGGAGACAATACAAGAAATGGGTCTTATCGAACTGAAAAGCGAGTGTTACTTAATTGGAAATTGCTTGTTTTTAGTTATAAAAACAGGCTGAGGGAGATCAGAGCAGTTATGACTTAATCAAGGACAGTAATCAGTACAATTACATTCGCCCCTTACAATTTTTGGGCGATAATGCTTACTTTTCACAGACCCCCAACAACCATTTAATGGACTTACAATGGCCAGTGTGAAGATGATTTCACACTTTTCAACTGTATCATACCATAATATGATTGAGGTATAAAAAGGGTGAGATTGAGGGGAAGGGTTGGGCAGTTAAATACTGATGAGCTTAACAGACCCCCTGGTGGTCCCAGCAGGTGGAGGGTCTGACTCCACTCAAAGCAATTTAAACTTTCTGACTGGGAGGGAATCTACAGTGAAGCAAACTTCCCCATCTGTTATGAACAAGACTATACTCTACACCAGTCCTTCTCAACCAGGGGGCCGGGTCTCACTAGGGGGTCTCGGCAAACTTCCAGGGAGGCCTCAGTATATCATAAGTTAGATTAACATTAATTGAAATGCTTGGATATCTGTAAAGACTGAAAACCCATGTCTTATATAATAATTATACCTACACTTTTTATGACCACATATAATTTGATTTCTACTTTTAAAAATTAATTTGTCATTCTACACAGCTATTTAAGTGAACTGCCAAGATACGTTTTACTTAAAAGCAAAACGACTTGACAAATGTTTTAAAACTGCATACTTAATACAAAAACAAATGAATAAATAAATAAACAAACAAGCCTGCTAATGGTGGGCTATAAGAAAAATAAACTTGATTAAAAAAAAATAAGTCACTTCATTTTTTTTTCTTCTTGAAAACAGGATTTAACATTTTATGCTATTTTCCTTTACAAGTAAATGTCTCTTGATTTAAGAATGTTCAGATATTTGTATTGTTAAACAAGACAAATATACTGAGTAAAATATACACATTTTGAGGGTCATTATTTCACTTTGTACTTTCAAATGCAACATGCCTTACCTGACACAACTTTACTACTGTCCAACAAAATATGTAGGCGGAGAGGGAGAACTTCGCTCTCATGTATCGCTCCGGTAAGCACGCGAGATGCATCTGCACCTCATCCAGCCCTCCGTCTCCAGAACGCTCCGGTTCACAGCCCTGCGTCCCAGTACCGTTCCCAGCACCTGCCTCTTCCATGTTTACAACGATTTCAACAAGTTTAAAAGTGCTTTAGAACAGGCAAAGCGTTCTGACTGTACCTGTCTGCTTCATGTTGGTTGTTATTAAGTCCGCTGAATGTCACAGAAGGCAAAGGCTCTTGAACAGTGCATGACATTTGTGAGTACTCAACCGCGGGTGATAGTGCAAAGTTTATTTTACCGCTGTCAGTAGTTTACACATATTTTCCAGCTCTGCGAAACGCGAGATTTACTTGTGACGCGGCGGTGTATAAAAAGCAGTGCACAAGTCTCTGTGGTGTGGCATAACAAATTCCAGCGTCCCACGTTGTTTGTCGGTGACAGTCGCGGGGAGAGGAGTGAGAGTTTCCCATCCAACACCTCCTCCGTCTACAGTAAACGAGCGACGCGACGCGACGCGTCAAACCTGAATGCGCCCACTATAAGCAGCGAATTTGTGTACACTGCGAGCTGTCTGAGTTGTGGATGGAATTCTGACGTCAACGCCCAATGAACCAATAAAAGAGTTTGTTTACGCGAGCAGCGCGACGCGACAAACTAACACTTCCATTAAATTCAATGAAATCATCTATGCACGTTTATTTGCACTGTAAACAACTTAAGTGTCGATACAGATGTGAATTATATGAGGTCAGTTGCATATTTTATTAGTTTAAGCAATATAAAATAGATTATAAAACAATAAATATTATCATTGCATTATTTAATAAGATCAAAATCATTGTCTTAAAGGAATAGTTCACATTAATATCAAAATTTGCTGAGTGAATGGGTGCCATCAGAATGAGAGTCCAAACAACTGATAAAAACATCACAATAATCCACACAACTAGTTGATCAGCTAATGTCTTTTGAAGCGCAAAGCTGCGTGTTCATGATAAATAAATTCATCATTAAGGAGTTTTAACTTTAGACCAGTCCATAATAATGCTTCCTCTAGTGAAAATGTCCACCATCATCAAAATACACCAAAATATTTGTTTAGAACTGTTTTTGCTTGTAAACAGCTCTTGATCTGTGCATATTTCTCTCCTGATTCAGATGAGATGACTTCTTCACTGGAGAAAGCAATATTATAAATAGAAGACTCATTTTAGCGAGAACGGTTTGAAGTTAAAAACATCTTAATGATGGTTTTGCTTGCTACAAACATGCATCTTTATTCTCTTCATAAGATGTGGATTACTTATGGATTATTGCGATGTTTTCATCAGCTGTTTGAACTTTCTTTCTGACGGCACCCATTTACTGCAGAGGATCCATTGGTAATGTAATGCCACATCTCAACAAATCTGTTCCTATGAAGAAACAAACTCAATTTTCAGCAATTTTTCATTTTTGGGTGAACTATTCCTTTATCTTACATGTCATACCGACCCCTGCTGTATCTTCACAGACCCCTGGTAGAAAACCCTGGTCATAAAAACATTAAGCTCTTTATTGTATTATATTGACATTATTGTAATCCATTTAGAGAAAAAGCATTGAATCAATGACTTTGTGAAGAGAGAGTCGTTTTTACACCCACATTCAATCACAGACTTGTTGACGTGATTTTGTCTTAAAGCACAGCCGGCGCCAGGCCTGATACAGGGCTCTGTTCAGTCACTCAGTTGTTTGCTTTGCTATTGTTCTGTCTATTAAGCAACGTCTGAGCTATAGTCAATACGTACAGTGAGTGCTGACACCTCAGCTCATCTGCTTGGTTTTGAAACAGCCCACATCTGAGTGTGAAATCAACCATTAGTACACCACAAATACAAAAAGCTGTCATTAAAATGCACATGGATTCATAAATAGGTTTTTATTAATACTTAGGGACAAAGGCAAGCACATCAATATAAATATTGCACAGAACTACGATAATTATCAGCTGCCCTGTCTTGAAAAGAATATAATGGCACTAAGAGGTGACAAAAAATAACCTTCTTACTACTCCATTTCAACAAAATCAGCACTTTAAATAGTTTATATAGCCTACAAATTCATGCAACACATTCGTTTTGCTATATAGTCATTCATATTATTAGGATATTGTCAGTGGTTCAACTCTTACATGCTATTATCTGTTATCTAATTCTTGGATTTTGACACAGCTTATCCTGAGAAGTAATATAATTACATTTGTACAAGAAATGCAGCACAGATAAAACAACTTCCCCAATTTGAAGTATATTAAATAATATGAGAAAAAGTAAGCTATCTGAAAAGCTTCTGTTCAGTGCTTACATTTTTAATTGTCAATGCCAAACTAGAGGATTATCATTGCATTCATTACTGACACCAGCTCTGTACCAGATGTTGTTATGGCTGATGCTGATCTAATGGAAAACAGGTTGAGGCCCTGAAATATAATACTTTACTAATAGCTGCTATAAGGTTATAGTAGAAAGGGCTTCTTCGAAACGACCCTTTGGCTTGCATTTGTTTAGAGCAAGGATTGCGTGCACATATAGGCCACTTCTAAAGGTGCCATTTCTTTGGTATCTGACTTTTGGTCACAAATTTTGGTTTATTCATATTAGGGGTGGATGATATGACCAAAATCTTATATCGCGATATGAGTCATTTTATTGCACGGTAACAATATATATCACAATATAATTATTTTTGCTTTAAATAAGGTCTTTAGGATATCAATTTGTTTATACCATAGAAATGTCATTAATTCTTGTCACCAATGTCAATATCACAAAAAAACTAATACTAGCCTAAATTGAAAAATTGGATGAAAAGAAAAAATGAAGACAAGTAAACTGATTAAATAAGAAACTAATTACAAGCAGTAGGACAAAAAAACTACAGTAGAACAATAAATAAGAAATGCTACATTGTATAATCAAATGAATAAAAACACTGCATATTCTTCACTATGTAAATTTAATATATATTTCTTCTTATTAAAGTTACAAAAGGGATTTAGTTAAGAGCAGTGAGAGATTTTCTCTCCTCTGTTGTTTGATTAACATGAATGACAGACAGCAGGAATATTAGACTGCTGTCACTTTAAGAGCTGCCCGGATCCAATATACTGTTACACATGTGTTTTCTTTCTCAGCTGTTTGCTTTCACTTAAGACCTAAATTACTGTGTTTATGAGGATGCTTGCAAAGATGGCATTTTGATACATATAAGTGTGTATTTAACCATTCAAGGCCTATAAAATGGCAAAAACAACTTAATTTAATACTCGCTCTATGAGCACCGTCTTCAAGTGTGCTTCTCTTAAAATCACTTGTTTTTAAACCGCAATGCTTAAAAACATGTGCAAATTATACGTTTTTGTGACCACGTATCACAGCAATGTCACATGAGCGTGTAACCGTGATAGAAACAACAGTCCAAAATCTCTACCAGTTGACAAATTTCTACTGGTTAATCGTGTCTACTGGTATATTGCCCACCCCTAATTCATATACATCCATAACTATTAAGAGTGTATATAAATGGCTCGAAGTTAAGATCAATGTTAACTGTCCACCAAAATATAGATGTACAGACGTCTATTTTTAAGCAGATAACTGTCTGCTCAAAGATAGATGTGAAGACATATATAGATTAATAGTCATACCAGGGGTTGTATTTATGGGAATTCTGTTCAGTAACAACCCTAGCTGGACTATTGCAGTCTAGGTTGAGTTGAAGTATTTACCAAGTGAAAAGGGGACAGAACTGGCAGAATAAAATTCCAAAATGGACAAAGACGACAAGTAAATGTGCCACCTGCCTGCTTTGTGAAGAGGCCTACTATATGTATGAATGGACCCTTTTTGGGGGGCTCTCATCAATTCTGGTCACATCAGCCAGATCAGAGGCGTTCTTTCAAAGGGCTACTTTACCTCATTTATTCACTGATACACAATTATCCGTCTCTGTTTTGAACTTTAATTGGACAAATGGAAATGCAAAGTTGATTCCATTGCTATGTCTCCAGCTGTCCCAATCCTTTCAAGAAATTGGCTGTTTCTCTTCCAAACTCCAGAATAGAGCTTTTCAAATAGCTTGTCAGATTGTTTCGATATACAAAAACAAGTTAAAGTATAACTTCCCACAATGTCAAATTTCATAACTTTTCTCTATTATGACAACAGTTTAAAATGTGTCCCTTGGACATTTATAAAGTGTTATTGTAGTTATTGCACTAGTATGTACCGTCATTGATCCTTGGTTTGAAAACTCCAGCAATAAACTTGCAATAAAAAATAGTAGTGATTGCAGAAACACTATGGAGAGAGAAAAACACTGATACGACAGGTTTCAGACAAATGACACTTTTCAAACAGATCAACAGACCTGTTGTTGCTCCAGGCTGACAGTGTTGCTGAGTTGACAGTAAAATGAGCAAACATTTCAGACGTCTTGCGGACGAATAGGTAGAGACTTTGACAGCTGGTAGAGTGGTCAGCTGACCGGAGGGCTGAGGTACTGGACGGAAGAAACGAGTTTAAGAGAGTCAGGATCCACAAAGTCAGAATCTATACAGGAGAAATTAGAAAACAAATCAATGTTTCAATGTGCAAGTAGCTCTAAGGTTGAATCTCACCAAGAAATGTCATATTTCCCCCACAAAAAAAAAAAATTAAATACAAATAAGAAATTATAAATTTATAGATTTAAATGTTATGTATTTTGACATTATTTCTCAAAATAAATAAATGCATTCTCATTAATCTGATATATAATATAATGATATACCATTAATCTGGTACAAAAATCTTTCTGTCCAAAAAAAAAAAAAAAAAAAACTTTTTTAATGAGCATAAATGAAACAACAACAAATACTATGATGTACCTGTTCACTTAGAATTGTACTTTAAATGTAAATAATATATAATTATTTTCATATTTTAATTATTTATTGCTTGGACAGTCAACAACAAAAATGTTGTTGCTTAATGTGCTTCAATATCACGATATGATGATAATAATAATAATAATAATAATATTTCTTGAATTTTTGTTTATGCAAAATATAATGTTTTGACAGATCTTGTGACATTCAATCACACTGTGCTCTTATAATTATTTACAAACTCTTTTAGCATCTGAAGTGAGTACATTTCACTCCTGTCATTGTCATTGCCAATTATTTGAAGCAGCTGCAGCAGATAAATTACTCTACTTTGAGGAAAATGTTTGTTTCCCTTAAGCATCAACCAACTCAACAAGGGTTTAGCGTTCCAGCAGCGCAGTCTATTCCCTTTCCATCTTAGTGTCCTGCACAAATATCTAATTCCATCCCTCAATATTGACACAGTCCGCCATTGTGTCCCACGTCACTGGACTAAATCGTCCGTCGAGTCATGAAACCAAACTAACAGCATGAGGCTTATTCCCCAAGCCAGAAAACAGAACAGAGTCCTGTTCAGCATCACCTCTCTCAATGGGCAGCAGTCAGCCAGCTCTATACATCTGCTCTGTAGTGGCTCCCGGGTTGCTAAGAACACTCCCAGGAGCACACTGATGGATTATAGAACAGTCAAAGCCAACATGAACCCCTTCCCCTCTGGCTGCAAGCCGAACTGCTGGAGAGCAGCATCAGATGAGACAAGCATGCATAGAAAATGTCCTGCTCTGATGAAGGATAATGTATGAGGAAATACAGACAGGCTTAGTTTGATTCTGGTGAAGAAATGCAGGTGGTTTAAACATTCTGTTCAATCTCACACTGGGTTTTCAGCACTCGTGCATAGGTTGTGATATGTCTATACTGCCACATAGTGGCCAAACTGTACCTTTACAGTGTAAAAAAAATAACTGTTTTATCTGTAAACCTCTCCATTTAATTAAAAACAAACATGTCAACATCTATCACTACATAATAAAACATATTTGGCTGAACTGTGCCCCACACAATGCTGCAAGTCACTGGTGGCTTAGACTGAATACACGCTTTCATATTTTCCAGATGTGCATGCAAACAGCTGTCTGTTGTGTGAAGATCCACTGAGAGCTGAGCAGGAAATAAAAGCATATCAATAGACCATTTGCTGCTCATGTCCAACCCTGTGACCATGATATAACCATCCAAAACAAGCCAAGCAATATACCTCAGGCCACATTCAAATATATTTCCTGCGCAGGAAAAACACGCTTCACATTGTACTGTACACTGATTTTGCAATAAGAAGTACAAATTCTAAAATAAAGAGAAAGTCCTTTCTCTCACTCTCTTGATGTTGTCCTGGTTTTATTTGCTTATTTATCTTCTAAAGCAGCTCTGTTAAGAACAGGCACAGACCGAGGTGGATACAAATCCACTTTAGTCTGATTAGAGTGACAGTGGACACTAAAAATGAGTTCAGTATCTACTTTCAGCATTTTTTTGGTACACAGGCGAAGTAATCTAGTTAAAAGGCTATATCTCTAAAATTCATGAGGTTGATTTGGTTCTTTACCATTGTCCAAAATTTCACATTAACTAACACTGCACCTAAAGTACTGTTTCACTTCCAAGGGGACCAAGGGTGACTTAAAAATATTTAATATAGTCAAATTAAATATATATACTTTTTTTCTCTCAATAACTATTATTTTATTTCAAATACATACAGAAACTGAATATTTAATCTTGATTAATTTAATATATCAACATAAACAAGCAGCACCAAACAAGCAGATTTGCAAAAAGGCTGTAAAATGTCCATTAAAAGTTTACACAAAGGGGGAAAAAAAATATTTCAGACCTTTTGAATCTGAATCAAATTCTTTGTCAACAGGGCCAGACAGCCTTATTAAATTATTAACAAGCTGTTCTCCTCAAATTCCATTTACTTTCAGTTCCACCGTTATCATTTTAAATAATTAATTACCACAGGTCAGATGTTTTCTTTTTAGACAAAACGTCCTAATCACCAAAAAGGATCTAACAAAATAAAAATAATAAAAATCATCATCAAAACACAACCCCATACACCTAAGGAATATAAAACAATTACATGAAAGAATTACCTGCGGCATCAATTCCTAAATCAGAAGCTTATGACACTAACATCATTTCCACTCTCATGCTGGTACACTGCCAATATACTGAGAGCTTTCCCATCTAAGTGCTGTTGCTATGGTTTCAAGATATCAGCTCAAATATATAACAAGACAGATATGTAGGGAGGATATCTGACCTTGAAACCCTATCAAAAGCAGCTCTGCTATCCTTAGTGCTCATTAATTTACTCCAACCACTATAATTCTAAAGCTACCAAGTAAGTCATTTATAAAGGAACAAATCCAGAGAGACAAAGCTTATTGTACATTTCAATGTATCCATATAATGTATTTCAGTAGACAGTGTGTAGCCATTTCAGATGCTTTTTGTGGAATAGTTTGCATGAGAGTACTAATA
Organism: Acrossocheilus fasciatus; assembly: GCA_036784905.1. Classification (NCBI taxonomy): domain Eukaryota; kingdom Metazoa; phylum Chordata; class Actinopteri; order Cypriniformes; family Cyprinidae; genus Acrossocheilus; species Acrossocheilus fasciatus. Next base: position 14,626,557 of record CM071939.1, on the reverse strand, counting down.
ATAGACCGAAAGACTAAAACCCTCCCTCCCCCTGAAATCCTAATTACACATTCAGTCCATCAACGCTCAGTGACGCACACACCAAACAACCTATAGATCAGAGTCTTCGAGCGCTCTGCTGACCCAGCTACAGCAGAATCGTTCCCAGAAAGCCTTGAAACGCTGAAGACACAAACACTTCCCCTGACACAAGCACAAAACAGTGGCCACTGACTCCCTTATGATGTAATTAAAGAAGAGGTTTTAAAGGCCCTGATCTGCAAAATGCGCTTCTGCACTATAATGACTGGCAGTGTAAAAATAAACTACTTTGAAATATATTAAGTATTATGCTGTTGAACCTTTCCAATTTTCCAATTTTTTTTTTTTTTTTAAATTTAAAAGCATAATGTTCTCCTCCTGCAACTGACAGCCTGTTACAGTACAGCATGCCAATTTGTTCACCTCTTGCCATTGTTTGTGAGTGAACTAAAGGAGAAAGTGCTTGCTGTGAGTATACCTCCAAGGCATGTGAGACTTTGACAACAGGATGAAGGACTAAGTGACATGTTTCCTTTGAGGCCTCACTAGCACATGTGCTTCTCAAGCACCCCTACAGTCATTAATAATGAAACTTTTCTTAGCTCTATTTTTCTTGCAATAAGATTATAGTGGTTTGGAAAGCTACAAAATTTAAACATATATATGTATGCAATACTTAATGCATCACAAGATCAGTTGTCCTAAACCACAATAAGAGTGTCAACACTTGAAATTTAGAGTTTGGAAAATTAAAAAAAAAAAATAATAATAATAATGAACTGGATAGTCGCCATGGCGTGTGACAGTGGCAGTGTCCTGCAGTGTGGCAAGTGTCTAAATATGTTTTAGACTTCATATTGCAATTATTGTATTACTGTATATTTAATTTCAAATTTAATTAAAAATTGTGCATTTTAGCATAAACCTTTTAAATAATTCTAACTGAATTTGGATGGATGGATGTGACAGCACTGAAAAGACATAATTGTGCAAATATTTGCTAACTCTTGATTAGATAAATCCAGCACCTGTTTCACTTCTTCATTCGGTATCTGCGTTCCACTTTCCTATCCCCTGGAAAGACACTGCATGATCCCTCACTATTCACAGCAGACTTCCTGTGATGCCGTAATCTATGCTTCTTTTTTGATGGGTTTCCCTCTTCCACCTTATTATGGTGGTCCTCTCTGCAAAAAATATCTGAAGAAGCAGAGGCCATGAGAGGAAGAGATGTAGGCCTGGTAGCTTGAGATACGTCTGCGTCACCAGATTCAACATCGCATGGACCGTAAGTTTCCAACACCAAATCATCAGAATCATTGGTAGTGACAAGTCCCTCAGTCTCTAAAAGGGAAGGTTGCACATCTTCAGAAAAGCTGGACCTCCTCAAGCGATGTCTAACATGCAAGCCTTTCTCTGTAGTTGTCACTGGCCTTATCTTGTAGTTTGACTTCATGTATTTTTGAGACTGCTCTTTGTTCCTTTTTGCCCCTTGCTCAAGCACAAGGGCATCTCGTATCTTACAGCTTGAGTGAGCTTGAGTTAAGTTGATTTTCAAAGAAGACAACTGACTAGCACACTGCTCAACAAGGGAAGCTATGCTGATGTCACTTCTTATCCCGCAGGTGCTGGCCGGAGAGAGTAGGTCTCTGGTTATTGGCTGTGGAGTTGGAGTGGATCTCGGAAGACTGGCATGGGCCCAAAGGTCTGAAGTCTTGATGTGCTCAATGAGGGACAAACAAGAACGGCACAGGTGCATTTCTTTAGCTCCATTCTTCAGGGAATTCTTGCAGGATTCACAAAGCGAATCCTTGTTTATGGCCAACACAAACAAAGACCTTGTCCCAGAGCCAGGGGAGCTTACCACTGGGGACTGCAAATCTCCACCTGGAGTCGTAGGAGAGTCGATATTGAATATCCTGAAACACACACCACTCATTGGGGTCCTGGGTTGGCTCTCTGGAGAGGCCAAGGTTGACATCACTGTATTTGCATCATATTTTGAGGGCAGAACACCAACACTTTTTTGACTTGACTCTTTGAAATTAACAGTGTCTCCTCTACCGTTAACAGTTCTTGCTCCTTTTGTTGGTTTTCTAACCCTTCCTGACTGGGTTTCGCATCTCAGACATACATCTCTTGTATCTTCACTGCTAATTTTTGATGATCTCAAATCTGTTGGGCTGCTTTTGTCTGTCCTATGCTTTAGCCAGTTAACTATACCCATAGCCATAGATATCTCAGTGTCACAAAGCTTTAGTAAGCAATCCTTCCCCATCCATTTACTTTGCAGAAGCTCTTGACCAACAAAGTCCTGAGCCAAAGGTGGGGCAAGATTCTCCTCTGCTCCAACATGGAAGCTGTACATGGACAATGGAAGATCACTGCACTGGCCAACGATGTTGTCTGTTAGATCGAGCTCATCATCAAAGATCGGGGTAATCTCTGCCTCGCTGGGGTCACAGAATAGCTCATAAAGAGCATCTCCACTGTACGTGTCCCTTGGGAACTTACTGGAATGCACTGGAGTGAGGGAACTTCTGCTGTGGTCCTCAAAACCAGGAGAAACATAATCACAGTAACCTTCATCACTGGTGTTCCCTTGGTTGTCACTTTTGGGTGTTATCACATCAGTATTAAGTTCCATGATCTCTGACTCAGCAGGTCGAGGTGTATTTGCTGTTACATCTCCAGACTTGGTTGTGGAAGGAGATTTTGTGATAGGTGTTGTGGATTTTGTGGCATGTCCTGGTGCTTTTGAACTTTGCCCTAATAGCAAAGTTCTGTTTAGGGTTTCCCACAACCCAAACATGTCCAGGACCTCAGCGTGAGCTGGAGAGGCCAGACATTCCTTACCTCCCTGGAAACCTGCAGTAGTAGGGCTTTGCCTTGGAGGTTCACAGGCAACTTTGTGAGGCTCTGGGCTAAGGACCCCCTCAGGTGATACGAGATCATCAGCAAATATCTCACCACAACCAGCCTGAGATCCAAAGCTTTTTAATGAAGCTGCATCCTCACAGACATTAGCACAACATTCACTGGAAGAATCAGAGGGAGTCTCACTGAGTTCATCATTAAATCTGCTTCCTGCAGCGGTACGTTCTCGGTGCCTTACCGTCTTTCTCGTCCGTTTCAATGATGGAACATTTTCACCTACAACACGACATGGTGTACTTGGTGACATAGCTTTCTCGTGTTTGTGTCTTTTGTGAACAAACATGTCCTTAATGGCCTTCCTAGGTTTCCTCAGGGAGATCCTCTTTTTAGGAATGGATTTAGCTATGCAGGGCACAAAGGGCACTTGAGGTGTTAGGTTACGGTAATCGATGATTTCACGACTGCTGCCAGATGTTTCCCGATTCTCACGAAGCAACCTTAGAGGCACCTCGAATCCTGAAAAGCTGACACTGGACACCAGCTTATGGTGATGGCGCCAGTTGGTCCCATCTTTGTATCCAGGTCTCTCAGCTTGCTGCTGTCCCATTCCTCTCACACAGTCATGGGTTCTGCTTCTTCTAAAAGAGCTACGGAGCCCTCTGTGACCTTCTGAGAGCGTGTCACTAACCCCTGGAGACAGTATGTCCAAAGTGTTTGGCACAGACAGTGAGGATGGGCTTTCATCAGCACTGTGTGTATTCACAAATCCATTATTCGTGGTGGTTTGAGGTTTGTGCCCTTCAGGCCCTTTACATCGGCCATGTGCCTTACTTGACTTCTTCCGATCATCTGAAGAATCTTCGCTCTTTGACAGCTCCATGTTCTCATATACATAACTGTAACTAGATATGAGACAAATGCAAGATACAGTAAATATTGGAGGATTATTTGTGATTTTTATTTAACTGTAATTTGGGCCATTTTTCAAATATTTTATAATATTATATTGTACTTATACTGTCATACATGTGTTTACTGTCTCGTCCTTTATCACTCAAATTTGAACAAGATTAAAAACATTTCAAAGAAACTTAACAAAAAAAAAAAACATTTTAGTTTTAGTTTTTGACGCTTTTGAATCTACACTTCAAATTGGCTATGAGATCAGTGAGATATTTCTATATGCAACAGAAGCTCACAACAAATGAATCTTCAAAACAACTAATGAACATTATTTAAAAAAAACATTAAGATGAAGACTGCTTTTATCAGCAAAACAATATTCATGTTGAAAGGATTTTAAACTCATTCACATAATTGTAATGCAGGTCCCACACACACTAGGTGTCCTTTTTTTATTATTCCTTCCAGCTAAAACATTCACTGCCATACATATGTGACCCTGGAGCACAAAAGCAGTCATAAGTAGCATGGGTAGATTTGTTGCAATAGACAACAATACATTGTATGGGTCAAAATGATCGATTTTTCTTTTATGCCAAAAATCATAAGGATATTAAGTAAAGATCATGTTCCATGAAGATATTTTGTACATTTCCTACCATAGATATATCAAAACTTAATTTTTAATTAGTGATATGCCTTGCTAAGAACTTCATTTGGACAACTTTAAAGGCGATTTTCTCAATATTTAGTTTTTTTGCACCCTCAGATTCAAGGTATTCAAATAGTTGTATATATATATATATATATATATATATATATATATATATATATATATACAAATATTGTCCTATCCCAACAAACCACACATCAGTGGAAAGCTTATTTATTCAGCTTTCAGATTATATATAAATCTCAATTTCAAAAAAATTTACCCTTATGACTGTGGTCCAGGGTCACATACGTGAAAAAACTAATCAGCAATATTAAACCGCACAGCGACAATAATATTAATTTGATGTATGCTATTATTTTACATAATGGGGGAAATTGTAATACGTCTAGTAGTATTTATACTACGCATAGCTACAGTATATTTTAAAGCAGATGATAGATTGATTTGTAGTAAGAAAAAGAGGCTGTTATTGTGCACTTCGTTAATACTAATATTATTTAACTGCATCTCAAATTTGATACCACAAGAACAGTCTGTATAGCTTATAAAATAGGTCACACAAGTATATTATGACAAGATTGAGCATTATGTGGCTCTATAATTTCCAATAAACAACGGGTCGTACTAACGGTAATGAGCCAATCGTAAACGCCTCACAAAAACAAAATTTCATTGATTTTATATTTAGGAATAAGTCCTGCTTGTAACGTACTGGCTTGCAGTTCGTCGTTTTATTTCATTTGAGCAACGCCTCAAATACACACGTTTTTGCCTAAAACAAAGTACACTGAATTCCAATAAATAAACGAATTCGAATAGCACGTAATTTCAGCAGTCATTTCAATACATACCTCGAGCAGATTGTGACAGAAGGCGTTTGGCGGGAGCTGCTGGTTCACAAGCGCGTGACAAGATGGGATGCTCTGGCTGTCAGCGCGCGTGTGAAGATAATTACGATAGCCAATCAGAAGCCAGAATAACGCTCACAACACAGCATCATCACTCACTGATCATACGCCTGGATACAATGAGCGCGGAACGTTCTCACACTCTGTGGACGCTGAAATATCACTGAAGGGCTTTCATAACATTTCTGGTTGAGAAACAGGCTCAGCTCAAACGGAGAGAGGAATATTAACTATATATGCCCCTACAAAAATGAAAGAAACCAGTGTTTCACAACCCACTAATTCTACTTCAGCCACTCCAGTAAAATTATATATATATCTACATAAAAAAAGCTATTTGAATCGCAGAATCATTTTAAATGTTTAGTGCTAAAAGCTAATGCTTAATATTTGCTTGCACTATTACACTAATGCTAATATTTTACTTGCAAACCCCTTCAAAACAAAACACAAAAGAATGAAGACTCTTCAAATGTGAACAAAATTTAATTAAGCTTTTGAGGAACACTGAAAACAACACTGACAAACATAACCATTTTTGAAAAAATAAAAAATACTGAACTAAACAGAAATATGTTCTCCAACTCTGAAGTGCAAATGTTGATCACAGATAAGGACCCCATCCAAGGTACATGAGGCACAGGAGGTTATCATCCGTGGCTTCCTGAATGAGGTAGTGTACATGGCCCTCAATGGACAGAGGCAGGCCCATCACTTTATTCCTGTTCTTGATCACTCCCTGAAGACGCTGCTCTATGTCCAGAACATGAGTCTTAGCCTAGAGTGGAACAAAATCAAATGATGGCTATTTACAAGTATTACTTAAGCTCATTACTTAATCTATAGTTAAAATGCAGCAGCTCAAATTGCATGTAAAGACGAGGCACTTAAAGTACTCTAAGCAAGTGTTTCAAATTTCTAACCATAACGTCTTATGTTTATACATTCAAGCTTGCTTAGCTGAATATAAAAGCATATATGATAGACGTCATAGATAAGGATCTTCATTCAGGCTGAAGTTATTAATGGGTTAAGTACCTTCTCATTGAGGATCTCTCCAGATTCATTGACTTGTGTCTTAGAGGAACCCTTGACAGGTTTACTCCACTCCACCAAAGGATCATGCAGGAATGTTTTTAAAACACTGGTGAAAATGAATAAAAAGACATCATGAAATTTTAAGTATTATACAAATACTGTATGAAATGTTAAACTCTTTATACAAATCATACACACTCAACATAGAACAGAGATTTGATCTGAGAGATTTTTCAGTAGGCCTATTCATGCATTTTTACTGCAGTATCATGTCAACCAATAAGTGCTGCTATTTTTTGGGTCTTTAAGGAATATCATTCAAAACAACTGTGCATTTAACAAGAACATAACAGTGTTCACAGGTAAAGTAGCTTACTTATTCAATGCACTAATTTACAAGTGAGAAATGCATTGCATTTTAAGCTCAATTTTAGATTTTGATTTAGATTGCAAAAAAAATTAAATAAACAGTGCTACAAATTACTTAAAAATAATGAAAATATTCATATTGTATATTTTGTTGGTAACACTTTACAATAAGGTGTCATTTGTTAACATTAGTTAATGTATTAACTAACATGAACAAACAATGAACAATGCATTTATTACACTATTTATTAATCTTTGTTAATGAAAATACAGTTGTTCATTGTTTATTCATGTTAGTTCACAGTGCATTAACTAATGTTAACAAACACAACTTGTGATTTTAATAATGCATTAGTAAATGCTGAAATGAACATTAACTAAGATTAGTAAATGCTTTAGAAGTATTGTTTATTCTTAGTTCACGTTTACTAATGTTGTTAACTAATGAACCTTATTGTAAAGTGTAAGCATTTTGTTTTGGTTGTTGTCGTCCAATGACAGGGTTTATACAGAGATTCTTAAATTGAATTTACTACCTTTTTACCACCTATTTTACTACCATCACAATATTTTTACTACCAACACGGCTTCAAACTTCAACTGTAGCAGTGTTAAGTGTTAAGTAAAGTGACAAGTAAAGACATGAAATATCTTTCCAAAATGAATTAACATATTTAATAATTATCACACAGAAGAAAGTTTGTTTAAATAACATTTATTGATTAAGTAAACCACATTCAATATACAGACCGACAGTAAACCTGTATACAGTATGCTTCAAATTAAACATTTAGCTTTATTATCCTAATGTAAAACGTAAGTAAGATGTTGAAATACATTTGAAAGAGATAGATATTATGCTTATGTCAAGGACTGCTTTGCCAAAGCATAAGTTAGGCTATAACACTTTTTAATTACCATATATACATTTTTTCAACATTGTGTTACAGAATTCAGAAGTAGGCTAAATGAATAAAATGATCAAATCCATGAAACTGTTCAAATGCAAACAATGTCCCCTGGCCAGTGTTGGGCAAGCAACTTGGAAAAATGTATTAAGCTAATCTATAAGTTACTCTACATCAATCACTAAATGAAAGCTACCCACCAGACGAAATATAGCAAATGTAGCAAGCTAAGCTACAATAAAATTACAAAAGTACATCACATAACTACATCAAAGCTACTTTATTAAAACATTAAACTAATTTAACTCCAATCCATGGCTATCTAGTGATCAATAAAACTGTAAGACAAACTAATAGGCAAAAATGTCAAGATAGCTTATTAAACTGTTCTCAATGCTTTAACTGCTACAAAACCATGGCAACACAAACCAACAAAAACATCCTCACATAGCCAATTACAAAAACGGGAAGATCACTAACGTTAACGTGGTTCAACCCACAGGAGCAAAATTAAGACCTGCTCCAAACAGTAGCAGCCTGGCAAAAAAAAAGGACAAATGACGTTGAAGGTGAATTTAAGGAAAGAGTTTTCCTGAAGACTGATAAGATTCACTATGAACTCGCACTTCTCTCCCCCTGCTTTCTCACCGCTGTCTCCTGTGCACGCTCCCCAGCTACCCCGCAGCAGCGTCTGTCACCATGGTAACGGCTTCAGCCTAGACCACAGCAGAAACTTCGCTGGGAAATGTAGCTTCTGTGAATGCTACCATGTTACTTAATCAGTAAAATAGTTTCACTTCTGAAAAGCTATTGATGTAGAAAATAGCGACGCTACTGAGAAATGTAGGTAAACTAGTAACGGCGCTGTTTTGAATGCCGCGACTGCCCAACACTGCCCCTAACCAATAACGTTAAGTATATAAAAATAAACTTACTTTGATGTGCTGCAACAGATCCTCAGCTCTTCCATGTCCCAGAAATTGTGAGCCAAAATACCTCGAGCGGACACAGCCATCCTCCAAAAAACGAATGTGTATGTTCATTTGTTTTTTCTTTGACGATTCATTCAGACTCTCATCAAACATAAGTACGTATGGTCCGGCATGATTTATAGCTTCAACCAGTTGCTTCTTAAAATAGGGGGCGATGCCAAATTTGATCATGTAGCTGGTCTTGTCTTTGGCCAAAGCGAACTCGCGCGGAGCAGAGGTTTACCGCCAAGCTTGAACCGCCTAACGTACACATCGCGTGACGTCATTCCGTTCACTCACGTCCGACCTTTCTTTTCTCTGTCTTTGGGTCCGACTCAAAATAAAAATAAATTCATGGAAGTTTAGTAAGGAAATAGGCCTGCACACGTAAGTTACCCTAATTGAAAACCATATAGACCCAGTTAGATGGGGCTTCGAAAATTTACTACCTCGTCAGATGACGTTTACTACTTTTTACTACTTTTTACTGGCCTTAATTTGGCATAATTTAATTTACTACCTTTTACTACTTTTTACAACCCCGCGGAAACCCTGAATGATTGTTTATTACAATAACAGAAAGAAAATTGATTAAAATACAGTTCTGCATAATAGGTTGAACTTAATCTTAATCTGTAACGTGTCATAAAATATAATACTGGTCAATCTTTAACCCCTGATAAATAATATACCAAAAAATAAAATAAAAAATAAACAGAGTAGTAGTGAGAGCAACTGAGGTGATATGGATATGTATGTTTCAGCATGTATGATACTACCGTTCAAAAGTTAGGGGCCAGTATGTTTTTATTTTGAAAGAAATTAATACTTATTTCGTTAACATTAAATTTGCTAAAAACATCTGTAAGGTTACGAAGGTTTCTATTTCAAATAAAGGCTGTTCTTTTAAACCTTCCATTTATTGTATTCTATTTAATCATCATAGTTTCCACAAAAAATATTACACAGCACAACCATTTTTAACATTGATAATAATAAATGTTTCTTCAGCAGCAAATCAGCATATTAGAATGATTTCTGAAGGAACATGTGACACTGAAGACTGAAGTAATGGCTGCTGAATTTTCAGCTTTGCCAAATAAGTTTAATTTTTTAAACATTAAAACAGAAATAGTTATTTTGAATTATAATATTTCTCCATATTACTGGCGAGAATAAGAGACTTATTTCAAAAATATATAAAAAAAATCTTGTTAACCGCAAACTTCTGAACTGTAGTGTAAGTTTGTCTGCCTGTGTAAGTTCAGAGTTGTTCACCTCATGAGTGGCTCTCTCTGGTCCCTCATGAGTCTGAGTGTGACTTCACAGGCCTGTCTGAACAGACCCTCTGTGCCCATCGGCCCCATCGCATGAACCATGTTCTGAGTGAGCCGGAAGGGAACCACCTCAGGAACATCAAATGTCTCTCCCTTAAGCACCAAAAACACATTTAGTCTTCAGTTACCCAAAGATATCAAATATAGAGAGTAATAAAATTGTCACATTCCTCATTCATCTCACCTTGTTGAAGAGGCAGTTGAAGTCCACATGGACACACTCGCCGGTTAGGGAGTCAAACAAAATGTTCTCTCCATGGCGATCACCAAGGCCAAGAATATAGCCCACCATAGACATGACCGCAGTAGAGCGACAGTAAGCAGACCTGCTGTTGTACCTGTGAAATGCCACATTTGCCCCGTGTGCGAAGACATTCAAGTAAGTGCTTTTCTAATGTATTCCTCAAAACTCACTTTAATAGCTAATGCTAAGAAACATTTAGCATATTACTGTGCAAAGATACTATGCCTGTAATATATACCAAGAGGTTGGATCAGGAAACGTCCGTAGGAACCACTCATGAAAAACTGGTGGGTGTCTGGCACACAGCACATCTTTGTGCAGCTTCAGCTTTTCCTGAAAAGATGCTGTTTTTGGCAAAATCAGCTTTCGCAGCTCTGTCCCACTGACATAGATCCCTGTTCAAAAAAACAAATACACCAATTTCACACAAAAAAGGGAAGTGAAAACAGCCTGAAAAAAACTAAATATTAACACTCTCTAGAATTGATTCTGATTGGTTAATCAAAATTTCATGTCTATATACAATACCAGTCAAATAAAAATGTATGAATATTAATGTATTAAAACAGAAATGTTATGAAATTTTATTATAATTTAAAAAAAAGTTTTCTATTTGAATATTATTTAAAATGCATTTTATTTCTGTTATGTGTCACATGATCCTTCAGAAATCATTCTAATATGCTGATTTGCTGCTCAAGAAATATGTCTTATTATTATAATTGTTGTAAATAGTGCTGCCTAATATTTTTTTTCCAGGATTCTTTGATGAATGTGAAACAGAAATCTTTTGTAACACAATAAATGTCTTCACTCCCTTTTTTAGCAATTTAATGTATGCCGTCAAAAAAAAAAATTTCTGACCCAAAGATTTGAATGGCCTGTTTATTTATTTGGTAATAAAAACTGTAAGCTGATGATTACTGCAAAATAAACCACTTCAGACTGATACAATATTTTTTATATGATCTGTGTCAGGATTTATTATGCGACACAGCATTACTCCATTATGACATGCACTTTATATCCTTAAGAAGAGAATCAGCACACCTTTCTCTTTATACAGCTTCGTGAGGATGTGGCGTAAACCCGCCGTGTTGTTGACCCACTCTATTATGCCACACTCTTCATTCAGAGGGATGACCGCGTATGTCCGAATGTGCAAATCCCTCCGTCTAGACTCTACATCTTTCCTCAAAGACTAAACAAAGTCACATTTTTATTAGGAAGGTTTTCAGGAAAATGCAGTTCATTATTCAAGTATATCGTGAACAGCACAACTCTTAGTACCTTATTAATGAGACAGTTGAACTCCATCAGACGGCAATCTTTCCTCAGGTCATCTTTAGGTTTGCACATCATGGTGTAGAACTTTCCATCAGAACCCTTGAGCGAAATCTTTTTTGGCTTCTGCAAGGATGCCAAGATCTCCACCTTCATGCAATGAAATGTATAATATCATGAATAATGTATCATCTAAATTGAGAGTGATGCTCAAAAACTGGAGTATGTTGAAACAGGTGGGCCTGACTGTGTCATCGAAGCCAGCGAGGTAGACCCAGTGTCCCGGAAAAGGGTCATGTTTGGGGTTGGCTCCTCCAGTGGACGGCAGGGTGGGTATAAGGACAGATTGCAGGGGGATGAGGATCTGACTGAAGGTGGGCTCTTCCACCAGTTTCTTCAGCATTTTGAAGTGTACACTCATGCTGAGGGTGCTGCTGTTCCCATCCACCTACACAATTAAACAAAACACAGTCTACCTGCATCCAAACGCAATGAACCAACTGATTTAAAAATGCCTAAGGGGACAGTTGAGGAATACTAAAGATTAATAATAAATGCACAAAAGCTGTTCCCTTGAAATCTAAATATTATTTTCTTGCTAGCGGTACAGTCTGTCCTACTGGTTTATTGCCGAGCTCCACCAGCTTGTCAGTCAGTCTGTTGGCATCTCCTATAAATTTCCCAAATGACTCATTCAAACTGACAGCCTTCTTCAGGATCTCCTTACATCTGTTCATTCGAGTTGGATAGGAGGACTAAAAAAATTAAAGAAGCATATACATTACACAGTTTCTATTTGTGAAATGACATTATTTATGGTTGTAGATGTGGCTGAGATGTCTGACCTTTGACACAGCCGTCATCATCCACATAGCTTGTTGAGGGTAAGCTAAGAAAACTTTGGCCACAATCTCCATCAGCACAGCAAAGACCTCGTTGTTGGAGTGGCAGATTCGGGAGATGAGCTGTGAAAAGGCCGTGAGGAACTGGTAGGGCGAGAGGTTGCTGGTGTGTTCACTGATGACGGAATTGATCTTAGTGAGTTCAGCACGCATCTGGGCTCGGTCAGTGCGGCCAGCTGAAAAAGAGGGAAAAAACTGGTGTATCACGGTGGTCTGTTTTAACTGGGTTAGTCAATCTTTGGGTTGATAGTAAATTGATTTTAGTCACTAGGCTACTGCACTGCCAATTCAGTTACTTTAGGCAAGAAAAAAAAACCTTCATAATATTAAGAACAACAATTACAACTAGTATCACTAATACTATTAATATTTTCATCTTTTTGTAATATTGCACACTTTTTTTTAGCAAATTCTTCCATTTTTATCATTAGAAATCAATTACTGGTCAACAAACGATTTATGATTTAAAAGGTTAAAAAATGTTAACAATGCATATGAATCTGCTCAATTCATAACCAATGCATTGATAAAATAAGTAAATCTTGATTGATTTTAAAACTATAGTTAATCGATTTGATTGATTATTTTGACTTGTTGACTTGTCAATTACAGGCCAATAAAAGGTTTTAAATATTTCTAAATCAATGCATAATTCTGCAAAATTTGTAATCAATGTTTTTGTAATACAATAAATTAATTGTTTATATGCTTAGTTTTAACACTACAGATTATCACAGGTTATTTTGTTTTACCTTTTTCAAACTCATAAACTTTGGCTCCGAAGTCTAGCCACAGGGTTAGCATTCTGGGCATGGCTTGATAGATGTACTGATTGCCAAACTGCAGGGCTCTATGAAGAGAGCAAAGCATTACTGTATCCATCTATTGCAGATTGAAATATTTCATTCATAACTGCTCCTACAGGAGGATAACCAATAGAAAACATCTTACTTTCCAAAATATGTGACGATATAACGGATGAGGTTGCCCTGTCTTTCCAGTTTGCTGTCAGTGACCATGGGCATCACCTTGTCATAGTATTTGGCCAGATAGAAATTACCATCTTCCCATTCTGGTAATAGATGTGTGACATCCTGTATTTATGAAAGAAAACATTTTGTCTAATCTATGACTATGAATGTTACAGTTCTTGTTTTATCTTGTTGTAATTACATTTTTAAGTTACGTAGTTAAACATTAAATATATATATATTTTTCCCCATATCACCCAGCTCTAGTCTAACCAGTCTGATTCCTGTTGCATTTGTCCTTGTATGTAAGTGACTGAAATACCTTATAGGTTTTCATTATAGCATTGCTCTCAAAGTTGGCCGTATCTTCCATGTATCTGCCCACCAGCAGCATGGCATTCCCTTTTATCTGGATTCTCTTTGGGTCCATGAGTGGCTGGTCATCAGGAAAACACTGCTGCACACCTTTCTGCAGGACTATCAGAGCCTGATGTACATCACCCTATAAAAACAACAATGACGGAGAAGAGCTCCATCAACCTTTAGCTCATCGGCACCAATAGCTTTGTGGTCAGCGTGCCAATATATAGCACTGTTGCGCTTCGGGCGTCGAGGACCTTTCCCGATCCTGTCCCACTCTCCATCTCCCACTTTGCTTCATGTCTACATACTAACAGACCTACCCTAATAAGGGCAAAAAAACGCCCCCCCAAAAAATCTTTAACAATATTAGCTCAATTGTTATACCTTAGACCAGAGCCATTTGGCTTTCTCGATGAAGAGCTCAGAGAGGTGGGAGTTCTCAGCATTGAGCAGGGCATTGAAAGCTGTTTGGTGATGACCAGCTCTTCTGGCCACACGAGCGCTCTGCAGCCAGCACTCACCGACCTGCTCCTCACCCGAAGAACTGCAAAGAACGCATAACAAACGCACTCTCAAATCTAATTATTATTATTTTCACCACTCAAACACAATAGTTACAGAATACATAACCCTAACGAATTAAGAATGATTTATAAAGAGAAAAGACAATATACAGGGTTCCCACACCTTGGTTAACTTTCCAGGTCCAATACCCTCAAATTCAAGGACTTAATGTGGGGACACATTTCAAGTGAGAGCAAAGGTTACATCGCGTCACCTTGTAAGATATATTGTTACAGTTTTCATGTGTCAAACACAACTATGCAAAAAAACATTTTTTTTTTTTTGCATTTATTTTTGGCCATATGACAGAAATCTAATATTTGTCTCATTTCTGTTTTGCATAAAATTTAATATTTGGTACATACTGTACTGTATTCTAAAATGATCTGATATTAACTTTTGCATGGATTTTATTGAAAACAGCTTAGACTCATGTAACCAGACGTTTTAAGATATATGAATATGCTTTTAAGTTTTTCTTGCCTCATGGCTTTACATTATCTTAACAAGCAAAGCAATTCAACATTACATCTTTTGGATCTCTGGCAAGCCATTCTTTGAAATCCTCTTTGGTGATCCAAATATCTTGAAACTTGCATTTTCCAGTAATCACGTTTCAGCGGTTTCAGCCTATTTTTGCAATGTTTCACGGTGTGTCTGTGAAACGTGGAGGTACCATCTTAGTTACCATCTCAGTTAGTAGTTTCGTGTGCGTGTGAACGTCATGGCAACAAACAACACAAAGTACCTCACGTGGGAAACACTTAACGTAACGCATAAATGTGCAACGTGCTAGTATGCACAAAGTGTTGGCAAAATAATACATTAGCGGACTGGAGGGAATAATATGGAATTTTCCAGGACCTGTATCCATGTTTGTTTATTTTCAAAAACTTTCCAGGGCCTTGAAAATTTTTCATCAGATTCACAAACTTTCAAGGACTTCAAGGACCCGTGGGAACCCTGAATATACTACCAAGTATCTTTAAATGAACTCATTACTTGGCATGGAAGTAAAACATTTTTTGTTTTGAACAGAAAGTAGCATGTGCTCATACCCCTTGCTGAGATTGAGAAGAGCTCTCCGCAGGGCCAGGATGGGTTCCTTGGCTCTGAACGAGTTTTGGGTCATAAGTTGGCGGGCGTCCCAGTTGAGTTTGGGCTCAGGCTTTTTTTCTGTGCTTTCTTTCTGCAGTTCAGTGAAGGCATGCTCCAACTCACACAGCATGTGCAGCCTAAGACCCAACACGAAAGTTAAGCAAACTGTATGTGTGGGTTTTTATTTTTCCAAAATGGTCAACCACTAGATTACCTGACAATGTACTCGTATCCTCTCTGATAGGTGCCACACTCAAAACTGGCTGCTGATAATGGGACAACTTGTTCTTTTCTGGCTATTTTAAGTTTTTCATAGAATGCCTCAGAATCTTGCTTCTTGGCAGCCAGCAACATTTGGCCAAGTCTGACACCCCATGTGCTGGACTTACAATCTATAAAACAGATGTGACAAACATTAACGCTTCTTCAATCTGAAAAACAGTTCTATGTTTCTAGAAACAGCAAAAATCCTTTACCAGAGGCAAGATAGTCCTCAACTAAGTCCCACTTTGACAGCTTCCATGCTGCCTCGACTCGGTATGCATTCAGATCGGACTTCCATCGTGGCCTTTGTAAAGGAAATAACGTCAGTTTAAAAACACAAAACATGGGGATGCATGAAATGATGTCAGAAGACTGCGTCTACAATAATACGCCCACCTGCTTGCCAGAACTCCATTGACCTGGGTTATTACTGTAGAGAGTTGGCCAAGACCCAACATAGAGTTCATAACACCATGATAATGGACAATCTGCATGCAAAGATAAGAAAGTGAGAGGGAAAAGTATTAGTTACCATAATACTAAAAATGAGAAAATACATGAACGGTTAACCATGCAAATATCAGTGACAGAATACTCTCAAGTTAAACTAAATCAAATCATGTTTCCAATATGATCTTACTTAAAAGATATGAACTACACTTGTATGACAAAAGATATTACGTGAAATTACTGCATAGGATTCTACAGGATATAACAAAAAATGTCATATCAGATCTACTGAATTCGCTTGGGTTATTCTCAAAATATGCTGCATGAATTTTCAGTCACGGAAAGCATATCAAATATTCAAGAAACCCCATATAAACTGCATCATTCTCTAATTAAATAAAATTAAATGGTTTGACTCTTATGGAGCCCCAAATTTGCATACAAACATACATACATAAATAAATAATAAAACAAATACAATTAATTTTTAAATTTTTAAATGTACAATTAATTTTTACAAATACAATTTTTACATTTTTAATTAAATGTAGTGCTAAACGTATTTTTTTGTAATACCTTTTCCTTTATTAACTATTTTCTCTATTTCTTTTTAATTCTTCCATTTAAGTTATTTTTCATATTATGTCAAATTTTGTTTGTTCCTTTATAGACACTATCATTTTGCACCATTTTTTTTTTGTTTAATGTGCAAAATTATAGTGTTGAAATTCACACGTCACTGGTGTTACTATGTTTAACTTGTAATTTACTTACTATGGCACTGGGTCTTTTTGGACACTGGAAGCGCACACTGACCTGAATTTGGCATGTACCCATAAGAATAAGAGTGTGTGGTTCTCACCTGGTCTGGCTCGAGTTGGATGGCTCTGTCGTAGCAGGCAGTGGATTCACGCAGTAGTCCAATGCTCTCATGCTCCAGGATCTGCTCTCTCAATGACGGCTCCTCTTTTCTCAGAGCATTCACACCCCTCACGCCATCTGGCTCGTGCATGGCTGCATACATAGTCTAGAAGACGGCCAGCAAAACAGACTTAGGAGCACATCTGATTTCTAGACAAATAACAACCAGATTAATGTGCATTAATGTGTGAATATTTTCAAACTCCAAGCATATTTGATAGATCAGATTGTATTTTATTACATGATTCTCTGGAATACATGCTTCTGATTGATAAACTGTAGCGTTGTACAAAGTATATAACAGCAGTTTTCTAAGTCAATATTTCATGTTCATTTATTTATTCAGTCAGTAGCCATAATCAGTAACCATAAAAACGTTAAGACCTGGAGGAATGAGAGATGGTCCTGAATGTTCTGCTTCTTCTCACGGATAAAGGACTCAAAGTGCATGACAGCACGTGTGTAGGCTCTGGAGCGGAAGGATGCCTTAGCCAGCACATCCTGAGGAATGCTGTTTAGAAAGGCCACTACACTTTGATACTCACTGTTCTCTGGGCCTAATAGGATAAAGAAAGAGCCAGAAATACTTTCATTTCACTTGACTTACACACACGATACAGAGCTGAAAGATATAACTTACATGTTATTTCTGTTGTATTGTTTAGAATAAAATATTTTTATAGAAAGAAAAAATTCACGGCATAATGAATTGAGTCACATCAGTAGTGTGTTACTGATGCAATTTAAAAATGTGACCCTGGACCACAAAACCAGTCATAAGGGTCCATTTTCTGAAATTGAGATTTATACATCTTAAATATGAATATGTGAAATCTGAATAAATAAGCTTTCCACTGATGTATGTTTTGTTAGGATGGGACAATATTTGGCCGAGATACAACTATTCGAAAATCTGGAATCTGAGGGTGCAAAAAACTCAAAATATTGAGAAAATCGCCTTTAAAGTTGTCCAAATGAAGTTCTTAGCAATGCATATTACGAATCAAAAATTAAATTTTGATATATTATGCTAGAAAATTGACAAAATATCTTCATGACCTGTGGCCTGTGGCTGCGGCAGCTCTCTGGCATGTTTGCCTGGCCTCTTGTTGGTACTCAGACTCTGCAGCTTGTGGCGGGACCACTGAGTGAGGTGGTCCAGCATGGAGAAGACAGTTTGTGTGCTGAGCTGACTCAGACTGGAGGCGTTCTCCTGCAGTCGCACTAACCGCGGGTCACCCTCCTTTAGGACTGCCATCATCTCTTCATTCACCTATAGGATCCAAACAGAAACACTATTTTAAGCATTTTACTAGATTTCACTGAGAAAAACTACATGAACAATTTCCAATCAAAAATGAGTATTGGGTCCTTTCCACAGAGCTTGAATTTGTACCTCTCGCTGCTCCTCCTGAGTGCATCCAATCAGCACATAGACCAAAATATGGGGCAGCAGATAGATGGTCACTTTGTAATCATGCTTTATGATGAAACTACAGCAGTTGAACACTTTTCCAGCAAGTTCATGTCTAACCTGAAACACATTCAAAAATGAGATTGAATTAGCCTTTTAGGCATATTTGAGGCTGGAAAACAAGTGGATGTGGACTTACTTTACTGATGAGACATCCTGCCCACGTTGCAGACCAGTCAGAGAATTTGCTTCCACGGCTGGTAAGATATATAGGCTTTTTCAGCTTAGACCAGTTCACCACCTTCTGAGAGCTCTTATACCTTTAGATGATTAAAACAAGTCAGTTTTATGAACACTGGATATACAATAAGCAGCAGACAACAAGCCATGCAAAAGGATCATGCCCAACCTAGTATTGAGATGCGGCTCCAGGATTTCCTGAACCTGCTCTGGGAATCTTCTCCATAGACGGCGACCTGACGAGTCAGTCCTGCCCTCCCGACATTCAAATAATGACAGCAGTTCCTGAAACAGAAGGTTACAGAGTTTAACTACCCTAATTGGCACCATAACGTTTATCAGCTGATATTTGAGATTTTTTAACTGATCAATATCAGTCGGTATCTAGAATTTTAAATACGCATGGTCATATGATGCAATTTCACGTTTTCCCTTCTCTTTGGAGTGTTACAAGCTGTTCGTGCATAGATAAGATCCGTAAAGTTGCAAAGACTCAAGTCTCAAACCCAAAGAGATATTCTTTCTAAAAGTTCAGACTCAACCACACATTCCTAAACTGCCTCATTCAAACACGCCCCCTACAAATCTATGTCACTGTGTTGGATGATTTGCATAACACCGCCCAAATGTTTACACAAAATAAGAATGCGTATCTCTTATTCTCTCTGTAGTATTATTGCTGCCACCATGTTGAGGAGACGCTGTGTGTTTCCAAATATGGTAAGGGGTATAACATTTCCGTCACACACTTGAGGTATTAGCCCAATCACAACGCACTGGACAGCTGGCCAATCAGAGCACATCGAGGAGCAACAGAGCGCAGAGAGGAGCAACAATAATGTATGGTATGTGGAGAATAATGTTTTTTTTTAACCTTAAACCATGTAAACACATTGCATTACACTAAATACACAAAATAATGTTATTTTTAAGATTGTCACAAGACCCCTTTGCCATCACCTAACGCTCACCTAAAGTTAATTTTTAAAAACACTATGGATTTAATAACACCGCTTGAATGGAGTACTTAAAATGGTTATTTTTCATACTGTACATTATAATGCTGTGATGTCTAAATTCGCTTGAAGCATTTTAAACAACTGATTTTAGTTTTTAATGTTTTATTTTTGATTTACTAAGACAACATTGTATAAAATTTAAATACCAGCCATTTATCAGGCCAAAATTTTTATATAATTTCAACCATAGTTTCTACACATTTCAAGCTAATATGTTAAAGACCAACTTAATATCTCCTAAATACTCCTAAAATCTCAAAGCAAGTCTAAAAGAGAGTCACAGAGGATATTATGATTAGCACAGTGCATACCTGCATGGCATACGCCGCGGCATCTTGAGCTCTCACATCATCTGCATAGGCTAGAAAGGCTCTGGTCAGTTCTGTCAGTAGTTCATAGGCAAAGTTTGGATCATCAATCCCACTCTAAAAGCATAAAGACATTCTCTTTATTCTGTGCCTAACACTCAGAATACATCAAATGCAAAGCTACACACTTAAAACGTGATCTTCAAGATTCTGCTTGACACATACAGGAACAAAACTGTCTGAGGAATGTCTTACCACAAATGTCGAGCCAGTTCCCTGAGTGTCAGCGGGTGACAAATCAAGTCGACCAGGATCAATGGCTCCCAACTGTCCCAGGCATTCCCCACACAAAAGCCTGGCTTCAGGATTGACATCCTGGCACCCCCGGAGCAACACCGTTACTAACTGAGAGATCACTGGCTCCACCATCTCACTGTCCAAGACATGCTTTAACAGAGCATCCTATAGAACAAACAAATATACTGTAGATCAACCTTTCAGGCCTTTGATGTGTTTTATTTTAAGCCTCCTTAAAATAAAGATTCCTATACATGTATTTGCATCCAAGCTGGTAATGCTTTCTTATTTATTAAGAGTGAGTCAGACCTGGTTTTTGTATATCATCTCCTTCAGGCTGGTGAGCGCATGGATGCGTACGTCCACATTCTCATGCTGGATGGCCCGCATGGAGAGCTGCAGCGCTGCCTGCATGTCAGTGCTCTTTGAGGTTTGCTGTAGTTGAAGAATTGTGCATCACAAGCGTAATTATTGTAATAGTTTCATTGTGTTGAACTCATGTCACAATATGTAGCACAACTGACTTTTACATTGTTTTTTTTCACTTGTTGCTGAGATGATTGGTTTGTTAAGGTTGTACCTTACGGTTATCTTGAAGGACCTTGTGAATGTTTTTCAGTTCTGGGTGGTCAGGAAGGAAGTAGATTTCATGAAGAAAGTCTTGCACTTCCTCCCTGAGATAGGAAGGTCATGAAAAAAAGATTTTACCAAGGAAAAAAAACAAATACATTACAAATTACATTTTTGTATAATTTATTAATGTTATAGTGTAAACTAGGGCTGCACGAAATATTGCATGCGATTGTCATGCGCATCTCTTCAGCAAAGCCGGTTCCGTGATTAGCGCTAAATCTCCATCACCTGTTTTCAAATGGAGCGGTATTTAATACACAAAGTCGTAGTTCACCAACAAGCGACCGCAATTCGCGCTCAAAATCGCAGATGAATTGCCTGCGATATTGAACGTGATATTGCGTAGCTTGTCAGTGAACTACGACTCTGTGTATTAAATGCCACTCCATTTGAAAACAGGTGATGGAGATTTATTACTAATCATAGAACCGGCTTTGCTGAAGAGATGCGCATGACAATCACATGCGATATATCGTGCAGCCCCAGTGCAAACGTTAAAGGGATAGTTCACCCAAAAATGAAAATTCTGTCAATAATTACCCACCCTCGTTCCAAACCCGTAACACCCTCATTCCTCCTCAGAACACAAATGAAGATATTTTTGATGGAATCCAAGAGCTTTCTCATCAAAAATATCTTAATTTGTGTTCTGAAGATGAATGAAGGTCTTCTGGGTTTGGAACGACGTGAGGGTGAGTAATTAATGACAGAATTTTCATTTTTTAAAGGAAATATCCCTTTAAAATGATTTCTCCTTTAATATGCAAAGACTACTATAAATAAACAAAATTGGCTCAGCCAACAGCATAAATTTGGGGCGGGACTATCTGTTTGTCCATCCAATGGAGCGATCAAACGTAATTGAAAATCAGTTTTGCAACTCCATTTGGTGACGCTAGTGGTGCAAAAATTACACACGTTACACAACATACTTTATGAGTATGTTGTCGACACGTTAATTATTAGCATCTACAAAAATATCTAAAAATCATCAAAAACCTTTAGAAAACTAAAGCCATTTCTAGCCTACAACATAAAAGAGAACGGAGGAATGAGACACACCTGTTCTCCACTATGAGGTAGTGCATGATCACCGCCGTCTCTTTAGGCTGGATGGAGATGAGAGGTAATAGAGCAACGATTACATGACTCAGAAGCGGACCCAGATAGGACGGGTCAAGACAGCGCACGAAACAGTCCCACGTCCTGTAAACCAACAAGACCAACAATAAAGCCCATATCCTTGTTATTGTGTGGGTAAAGTGAAATTACAATTTCATCCACTGACCTGACTGCATATTAGATACAGTTGGCTCTTGCTGAGCTTAAATGTTAAAATATAAATGCAAATCTGGTGTCCTGGCGAGTTCACTGCAGTAATTAAAGAACAATCTGGATCTTATCAGCAGCACTCTCATGCAGATGGTGCTTCTGATACTCTTCGTAATCTATTTGCAAAGCTTCTTCTGTGCATTTTTTTTTCACCTTTATTTATATAGCGCTTTTAACAATACAGATTGTGTCAAAGCACTTAACAGTATCAAATTGGAGGATAGAGCGTCAGTAATGTGTAATGATAAGATTAAACACTCTATTTTCAGTTAAAGGCATTTCATTATTGAATTCAGAGATGTCATTGTCTAGCTCAGTTTAGTTTAAATAGTATCCGTGCAATCAAATCGGCGATAATCGCTAGAAAATTAAGTGTCCCCAATTCACACCACTCAACGAGAAACACACCTGCAGCAGAGCTCTGGGAAGTCGTCCTTGTACCTCAGACCAGTTCTGAGTGTGGTCATCATCTTCACTCGGACTGAGCTGATGTGCTTTGGACCCATTAGCTTCATCAGGGCCATTAAACTGTTCAGAGCCTGAGTTGAGAAAAAAGGTCATAAATTTACTGACATAATGTCGATAGAACAATCTTGCTACGTCAAGTACTAAGTTTTCTCAAGAGCTCCTACAGCTCTGGATACTTTGTACCATATAACCCGCACAATGATAAAGATTACATAAGTAAAAATCTCCATAAAATCAAGATTTTAAATGTCTTGTGACATGACAAAGTGATTAAAGTAAAAAAAAAAAAAAAAAAAGCAATTTCTTGAATTTTCTTTAATAAATGGATTCATATTATTTTTCTCTGAGAACAAAAAATGAGAATTTGTAAGTGTTTGCTTTACTTCACAAGAAACATTTAATTTTTAACTGATTTGTTGATAAATCGAACACTTTTTGGTGTTTGATTCTTTTTTTTCTGTAATTGTTGATGCATAACAGCCTGCTTCTGTATTGATTCTGTCAATTCAAAACATTTATTTTTTGCTTCACAGAAGAGAGAAAGTCGTCACGTGGATTTGGAACAATATGACAGAAAGTAAATAATGAAAGAATTTTCATTTTTGGCTGAACTATCCCTTTTGCACCCAACAAGCCATGACAAGCAATGAAGAACAGAACATATTGTCCCACCCCCAGAAAAATCTCATTGGTTCAAAATCCAGCTGCATATAACAGTATATTAAACATTAAATATATTCTGACAGGTGCATTAGGCATTTTCTGCAGCATTTTGTTTTCAGTGAGGACAGAAAAACAACTATTACAGTATGCTGTGCCTAAAACGTGTTGAATGATCAGTTTGTAATGCAGTAAAACAGATCATAGCTACTGGAAGCTAATGTTTCACATTAAAACCAGACAAACTGTATTCAACACCTACCATTTTCTTTTTCTCTTTCTCTCCAGCACTAGAGCTCAATAGCTGCATGTTGAAGAAAGCCAGAATGCCCAGGAGCTTGGGCTGCAGATAATCTGCCTGCACAGACATCCAGCACAGTGACAGACGGCATTATTTCCAGAACAATGACTACAATAGACAACTGAAAACAGACTTCAATGCATTCAACTGTGTAGAACAAATGTGCTTGAATCAGTTTGTAAAAGATTTGCTAGATACTCAAGGGCCTTAATCTGATGGTTATTATTAGAGCAGCTGTACCATGCGTCCTGGGGTGGTGATTTCTCTTGGGCCCTGGTAGGGGTCGTCACTGGAGGCGAAAGAAGCTAAAATAGCAAGTCCATTAAAGACCTGCTGGTAGTGTTCTCCTAGACGCAAGAGCAACTCATTATGAAGACCCTGGAAATCCTGTCTCAGCAGACTGCCCAATTCAATTTCTGTCTCATTCTGTGAAAAAATAAATAAATAAATAAATATATATATTTATTTTGTACTTTGTCTTTTTCCTCACTACTCTCCTGATTTCATAATATGAAAATCCCACCTTAAGGTAGTGGAAGGCTCTTTCCAGCTCCTCCTTGGTACAGGAACACACAAGATGGGAGAATATATATTTGAAGTTATTGATGAGCATTTCTCTGCGGTTGACATTCAGTTGCTTGGCAATAGTGCGGATCAGGGCAGAAGCTGTAGGACTGGCCTTGGCTGCCAAAAAGGGAAGAAGGACCTGTAGTGTCCGCTGTGAACAAAGAGACAGAGAAAGCTCATTACTTCAGTCAATAGTCACAGTTTAGTTTATAGGAGCAATTTATCATTGCTATCAAGACTACTCACATTTTATTGTACTATATTTGACCAAATCTAAAGGGATAGTCTATCCAAAAATCATTTACTCCCCTCAGGTCATTCCAAACCTGTATACTTTTTTTCTGTGGAACACAAAAGCGTCCCATTGCCATTGTATTTTTTTTTTCTTTTCTGTCCATACAATGGAAGTCAGTGGGACCTGAATCCATTTGGTAACCAACAATTTTTTAAATATCTTCTTTTGTGTTCCACATAGAAAAGTAAGTCATACAGGTTTGGAACAACATGAGAGTGAATAAATGCTGACAGATTTTTCATTTTTGGGTGGACTATGATCCTTTTAAGGCTGTTCTGTTACGTCAGAGGCTGATCTCGTTGAATCTGATATTGAGATGTTGGACTTACATTGAGAAAACGATTAAGGTCAGGAAAATCAAAGACATGTGCCACGTGAGACAGAATGTCCAGTGCCAGCTCTCTCTGATTGGCTGCTTCCTCCTGCAGAGCCTCGCTGCTTTGATCTGGTGTGCAGCGCAGAGCCGTCACATGTCGTGAATGCAAAGACTCCACCAAGAACTGCAGTAACCGAAAAGGTAGAACCATTATTACATATTATTACATGGACTAAGGTTTGACTGACCACAAAGTTTAGTTCGTTTTAACCTAAACAATCACTGTTCTCCATTTCTAACAAATAGTTTTTAAAGGGCACCTATTATGCCCTTTTTTACAAGAAGTAATATTGGTCTTGGGTGTCCCCAAATGTGTCTGTGAAGTTTCAGCCCAAAATACCCAACAGATCATTTATTATAACAGCTGGAAAATGCCATTTTTGGGGTGTGTCTAAAAAAAGAGCTGATTTGGAGTGTATCGCTTTAAATGCGAATGAGCTGCATACTCCCGCCCCGTCTCCAGAAGAGGGCATCGCGTATACATCTCTCTGCATTGCATATCTAATTTACAGCAGTAAACAGCCGGTAGAAGCAACATAACTGAGAGCGATAGAATCTGTGTTTAGCCGTACATATGAGAAGCCAAATGCACTGACAGTGGGACGAAACAGCGCGATGTTACTGATCAATTGACCAAGCCACGCGACTGTGCTACCGAATGAATCTCGCGCTATGAACAGTGCCAACTAACCTCACAAGAGCGGCGCTGATCAGTTAAAAATGCTTAATGTATGCACACAAATACGGTTAAAACGCTAAGTACTATAAAGACATGAGATTCACAAAGGAGTCTGGAATGATACATGTATTTAGGTAGATTTTGAGGCGCATTACCTTGAAAAATGAAAGTAATCCACAGTGTGCTCAGATGTTGGGAGAAAATGAAGACTCTTATGTTCAGTCTTACATCCAAACACAGAGCACGGGGATTGCTTGCGAGAAATTGTTGACGTTACAGATGCTCGAGCATGGAGAAAATAGAGGACAGCTTACAACCGCTGAGGGCGGAAATTATAGCAATGCAGGGCTGTCAATCAACCCCCGTGGCCCAGCCCTACAAAATGTGACGTCACACTGCGGTGAGAATCAAAATGGCAGGCCCACTGAGACTGACTTGGCTTAAAGGGGATTCAAAAATGAGGAGTGGGTGGATTTTTATCATTGTAGGGTGGTTGTGTTCACCCACTGCCAACATACATTTATCTCCAAACACGGATTTTGCATAATAGATGCCCTTTAAGCTTTTTGAAGGTGATGAAAAGCTTATGTTGGTACTCACATTGATACATATACCACCACATAAAAGCGCAGCATTATTAATAATGAAAACATCATCACATTATCAGAAGTGCACACTGACCTGGCAAATTGGGTTCCTGCACTGATTGAAGAAGGACTGCAGTTTGAGGTCTCTACAGGTGGCCAAAGCCTGGATCTCTGTGTAGGCTGCTACCGACACAGGATTAGACTTGGACAGCAGGCAGTGCAGAAGACGAAGCAGAGCAAAGGACACCAGGTTCCCTTCAGCAGCTCTGAGAACCACAATAAGCAAGAAAAGCATCGTTGATACACGACTTGAAAACTGTTAACAGCAGAAAGGATCAATAGACTAGATCAACTAGTGTCACACTACCTCCCAATTTCTCCAGTGGTTAATATGAGTGTGTTTTTGAGTTCATTGTTTCTGGAGGTCTTTGCATTTGTATAAGCTTCTTTTAGCCTGGACACAAGAAGCTGTGAAAATCAAAATCATAATACATCCATTAGTTAGTTTGAATAAAAGCATCTGCTAAATGACATTGACAATGAATGACATTAAGTGCCAAAAAAGTGGCAATGGTTACAGCATGTTAATATAATTTGAACATTAAAATCTGTACCTCCTTCAGGAAGCCATTTCCATTCCAAAACTCCAGAAGATTCTTGATATTTTGGCCGAACTTTATGCGGACTTCCTGGTCAGGGTCTTCAATGAGGTTGACTAATGTGCTAACCAGAGACTTTGTGTCAGGGTCACTGTTACCCAGATCCACATGCTTGAACAAGTGCCGTATATTCCTGATAAAAGCTGCCATTTCAAAAGACAGAAGTTGAGACTGATATGGTGAGCAAAAAATATTTTCACAGTACATTATATACACTGTAAAGATTGCAAAACATAAGGGACATACTACCAAAGCACAAAAAAAGTAAATAATATTTAATAAATTAATTGATTCACATTTAATTATTTACATTCTTCAGACTAAGCACTTAATCCTCAAAACAGATTACGCCTTCCATGCTGAAAACTGTTGGGATAGTGACTTTGCATTTTAGTAATTCCAGTTCTATTGTCCTGAAGTCAATGAATTTCCTTAATGGGGTTTTGGTGAAATCCCTGAAATAAGGTCTGTGGTTCACACAAGCTCAAGAAATTTTCATGTTTTATTTTACGCCATAAAACACACCAGTAATAAGCCCTTGTGATTTTTTTAGAGCCACTTCTATCTCAAGCTTTCAGAATTTTTTTTTTTTAAATAAAGAGTTTTTTAAATAAAAACGTTGTCAGTAGCCTCATGGTGGTGAAGCTGAAGTCATGCAACTGTGTAATTCTTTTATAGCAAAGTTCGTTGATACGGGAAGGAGGAGGTAGGACATAAAAAAAACATAAAATGACCCAGGCCTGGTCCTCTCTTCCTCCATTGTCGTCATTTATAGGCTTCAAAATTCCAAAAAAGTTGTGTTCATTTGGAAAAAAAAAAATTATCATCAGGAACAAAATGCGGAACAATCACAAACCAGAGCTTTTTTCTGTAATAATCCTAAAAATATTTTTTTTTTGTCAAGGGAACCAGTGTGATTCTCATTTACAGCCTGGCCTACAAAAATAGATCATCAGTGATGCTGACGGGACTAACCTTGCTTGACCTTCTTGTCCTCCACAGGTTTGAGCAGCAGAAGGAAAGGGGTGAGGATGGAGGCTCCGATGGAGGAGGTCTGGCTGGGGTGGGAGTCTGAAATGCTGAGACCAGCACAGAGCAGCTCATGGGATGGCATCTTCTCCTGAGGGACCTGCAGTTGTGAGCTCTCAGACAAACAGCAGGCCAGCTGCCCCGTAATACCAGCCAGCTCGATCTTCACTTGTGTTGAGCTGTCCTGGAGTCTGTTTCTAAAAGAATGATTGAATTCAAATGTTTACAAAAGTGCAAAAAGTTCCCTTTTTAACAGTTTTTCAGTTATACATACACTGCCAGTCAAATGTTTTTGAACAGTAAGATAATATGCAAATCAGCATATTAGAATGATTTCTGAAGGATCATGTGACACTTAAGACTGGAGTAATGATGCTGAAAATTTAGCTTTCATCACAGGAATAAATTACATTTTCAAATATATTCAAATAGAAAATTATTTTAAATAGTACAAATATTTCAAAATTGTACTGTTTTTGCTGTACTTTGGATCAAATAAATGCAGGCTTGGTGAGCAGAAGAGACTTCTATAAAAAAACATTAAAAATCTTACTGTTCTAAAACTTGACTGGTAGTGTACACTGCATATGGACTCTTTTTTTTTAAATTCATTTAAAATGTAAAAACAGAATACATATTCTCAATAGAAACTTTCATTTCGAATCACCAATTTAAAATTCCCTGACATTTCCAGGTCTGCCATGACCATAAGAATCATGCATTCTTGGAAATCTGGGATGATGTTTTTGACTCAAAGTGTGAGACTGTTAGATGACATACAGAAGGATCTCATGGATGAGGCTGTAGGATTTGACTCCTAGGTGGTGCAGCAGAAGGGGGAAGCCTCTGACAGCACTGGCCCGCTCAGCTTCACAGTTACTTTGCAGGGCCCAGCGGTAAACCGACGACCGCCAGTCACCGCACACACTCTTCGACAGCAAGGCAAGCAGAAACACACAGTGTGCTCGAGTCTGTGTAGCTATAATCAAAAGTACAAAACAACAAACACTGAAATGTAAGTACTGTAAAAAAAAAACAAATAAATTAAACTTATTTAGGAACTACATTGCAATAAACAGTTATCATTAACATTACGAGATACTATAAGATACTTACAGTAGACAGGAGCAAGTTTCTGGGAGAGAGCAATCAGACTTGCAGGAAAAGAGGCTGTCTGATAAACCGATTGTGAAGAATGCTCAAGCACCCATGGGATCGAGAGCAGAGCACAAATATTCCTGTAAAAACCTGTCTCACCCTGACTATTGGCTGTAAACAGACAATACAAATCAAATCAATTCAAATGAACTAATCTAATTCCATTAAATACATCTACAAGCTGCTCTTGAGTGAAAATTCTGAAAAATTGTATAATATCTCAACAAATCAGCAAAAAGTATTTTAACTATAATCTTTAGCAAATGTGCATTACAGTGTTGTGGCGCCTAAATTTAGTTGTGATATTAAGTTTTGTGATTTATTATTAGAAGAAATACTATTTTATGTCAGTTATTTAAAAGTTCTCTCACTTTAACTTCAAAATAATAATTAACAGCTTTTTGGTTTTGGCCAAAAATTTTATATTAGTGCATCCCGAAAAATTAACCAAGATTCAGTTAAATAAAACGGTCCTTTGAGTCAAATGTAGGTTTTAATAAGGATCTTGCAAAAAATAAACTCACTGTTAAGATAAAGGACAGCATCAAGGATCCTGATGGTACCCTCCACCAGAGGCTCCAGCTCTTCCTCATTAGAGGTGTTTGCCATCACGGTGCGGCAGCTCTCGACTACCTGAGCCAACATCTGAGGCTTTAACCAAATGAGCTGAGGTGCATCTGAGGTCTCTGATGTCTTCTCTCCTCTGCCACTGAAGAGGTATTTAAGAATGAGAACCAATAACCATGCAATGCAACAAAGGTCTTAAATAAATCCATACCTCTGTGGTCCATTCAGACAGTGCTTTGAGCAAAGTGCAGCCAGATGGAAGATGACCGCCAGTCCCTGCATGGTGCTCACGCACTGGCTCGCTCCGTGGTCCCTCATCCGGGTCAGTAACTCGTCTAGTCGACTGTCTACAGCTGCCCACACCTCACTTCTGCTCTTCATGTCCACCTGCCTAATTGTGGACAAGATGAATACACATGTAAGAGGACAGACTGAAGGAATGTCTATCTGGAGAGTGGGGACAGAGAATTGCATACATCGGCTGAGTCTTTTCCCCGCTCCTTAGCTGGGTTGGAAGAGAGAGATTTGGGCGTTTGGCTGGAACTTCCTCTTCATACATACTAGGATCAGCAGGGTCAGAAACACCGGCCTGCATATCCTGCACTGCAGCAATGGCTTCTGTCTTGAGGGCAGCGTACAGGTAGCCTTCCACACTTTGCTAGTTTTCAAACAAAAAATATATGTTACTTTCTACAATATATCACCACTTTACGACTTGAGATTGGAGAGCTAATGTATGGCAAGACTGTCAGTGAATAACAAAAAATTTAAATTCTGTCATCATTTACTCACCCTCATAGCATTCCCAAACCCTTAAGACTTTTGTTTATCTTCAAACCACAAATAAGGATTTCTGTCCCTTAACGGAATTGAATTTTCAGAGAGATTTCCCTTAACTGAAAGTCCAGGTGACCGAAACTATGGAAAAGAGATTGTAAAAGAGATTGTAAAAGAAAAATGCTAAATCTTCTTTTGATCAACACACATTCATAGAGCTTAGAGTT
Organism: Acrossocheilus fasciatus; assembly: GCA_036784905.1. Classification (NCBI taxonomy): domain Eukaryota; kingdom Metazoa; phylum Chordata; class Actinopteri; order Cypriniformes; family Cyprinidae; genus Acrossocheilus; species Acrossocheilus fasciatus. The sequence continues at coordinate 14,595,895 of CM071939.1, read as the reverse complement.
TCCTTGCTTGACGCACAAGATCCAATTAGGTTTGTTCTCATGCTTCAAGCAAGAACGGTTGAGTATCTGTGATTATTGTACCAATTTCTTTTTATTATTTACCAAAGTATTATGGGTTTGGCACAACATGAAGGTAAGTAATTGATGACAGAATTTTCCTTTTTGGGTGAACCATCCCTTTAAATGTCAGTCTTTTGTCAGTCTCCCTTTAAATGTCAGCCCCAATATATTGCATGACTTAACACTTTGAATGTACAGTAGCACAAAGATGTCTGAACCAATTTTATGCTGTTTTTATCTTGTTTTTTGAAGGTCAACATGTTGTGTCCCATTCATTTTCATTATATGGTAAAGAACAGCCTGGACCTATTACTAGACTTAAAAGAAAAGTGGAAAACATACTTTTTTTGATAAACTTCTCATGTAACCCTTTACCTCCTGCTGGTCCTGGGTTCCAATGGTCTTAATCAGAGCTTTGCAAATGGCTGTGACTCTCTCCTTCCGGATCTGCACTGCACACTCGTATCCGAGAGGAACAACCTCAAGGACAAAGCAGAAGACTTCACAAAGTGTAGCTTTCACCTCTATTACCTTCAACTGCTCTAGTGCCCCACCAACCACCAGTTTCTCAAGCCTCTCCATCAGCACATTGACATGAACTCTCTCAAACCTGTCGTGAGTGCCTTCCTCAGGATGGAAAACACATTGAGAGAGCTTCTGGAATTCCTTGCCAAAGACACTGAGCTCGGACTCCTCAAAAGTAGGCAAGGAGTCCAGGAGATGCAAATAAGCAGAGAAAAATGGCTGTGAATGGTCTTCAGGGAAACCTCCCAGAGTCACAATGCGAGTTAAAAGCACCATGGATGCTGCCTTGAGTCTTGGACTCCCATTAGACATTATAAGGCAAGTAGAGTCCCATATAATGGCCACTTCTCTTGGGAAGAAAAGGCCTTGCAAAATATCTGTCAGCACCATTAATGAAGTTACCAACAACGCCTGAGCTGAGGCATATGAGGACAGATTAAGGATGGTGGGGGTCAGGTAAACGGCAGAATCTCCAGACCTGATGGAGAAGCGTTCCACCACCACTGGCCACTGTGGTGATGATCTGACCATGAAATTCATATGCACTAAATCTTGCATTAAACATATTAGCTCTGTGGAAAAAAGGCCAAATAGGACTGGACCCTTGGCTCTGAAAAGATGAAGCAAGGAACAGATGACTGACGAGATCTTCACGTGAAGATCTTCACATTCTGGGCAAGCAGCAATTCGCAAGAGTCGGTTGATGATCCATTTACTGAAATCTGTAAAGGGAGAATAGAGGCAGACAATCTAAGATGGATGTATTTGAGCAGAACTTTGGTATCTAACGTAAACCAAATGAACTTACCAGAGCAGCTGTTCTCTGAGTTTTTGAAATGATCTGAAAGACACGCTGGGTTTATGAACATTAATGAAGAGGATTTAATAATGTGCTGCACAAAGTCCAGCAGCATCACACACGCTGGCTCAGAACTGGTCTTCTTACATAACTCCAGAGCAACTAAAATGTGAGAAAGATAAAACTGAGTAAAAATAAACATGACACTAAGCATGGACTAAAAGCAGTAAAATTACACTGGAAAGAGACTCATTTACATGAGAAAGACAAAGAGAAATTTCCGACAGATTAAAATATTCTATTCATTTGTTTGTCATAATTTCATCATCCACATGTTGTTAAAAACCATGAAGACTTCCTTTCTTCTGTTGAACATAAAGATATTTTGAGAAATCTCTCAGTGGTTTTTGTTCCTCCATACAATGGCAGTCAATGGTCCCCAAAACTGTTTGTTTACCACCGTTTTTTTTTTTTTTTTCAAAATATCTTCTTTTGTGTTATGCAGAACATCATATAATGATGTGATAGTAAGTAAATAATGACAGAATTTATTTTGGGGAGAACTTTCTTTTTAATATCACATTGCACCCCAAATGACACACTACTATGAACTAAATATTTAAACATTTAAACTATGTACTCTACCATCTAGTGTATTAATTTTTTGTGTGTACGTGTATGTGTGTGTGCGCTTAGCTGTTCAGAATTCAGATCACAAAAATTATTAAAATTATTTAATTTAAAATTAAATTATTGCAATATTCGTATTGAAATGTGTGTAATAGTTGTTTAATATAATATACAGTTTTCAGCACATAATCTATTCTAGAGGGTTTCACATTAACATTTGCATGATTCTTTAACCATTGCTTGTACTGTACACACAGGTGATTGTTCCATGGAAGTTGTTTTAATGTGAAGTCAACAACTACCTAATTGCATTATATTTATTTAGCATGGTTGAAACCGCATGAGAGGGAGTAAATAATGCCAGAATGTGAGATGTTCTCCTAAAAACACTAATATCCTCAGTAAACTCCAAGACACAATGCACTGTTTCTTACCGACATCAACATCTGTCAGAATCCTGTCAATGAACTGACACAGTATCTGACGAGGTTTCTGTACAGCCTGG